>KB299712.1:4799-46085 GCA_000328365.1 Capitella teleta
CTTATCACATCTTGATGGTTGCCTTCCATGTTGATTTGTTGCATAATTCATGCTGAATCGCTTTGTATTGCGTCAGTATGACCCAATTAGCTAACATTCCTGTTAATAATTCAATGGGCCACAGTGGGGTGTATGTACATTGGTTCACGTACCTTGCATTTAGTTAATACACATAGGTAGATGTACCAAAGATTGTTAGCATACCATGCCTTGACTCAAACCAAAGATGTGAATTTTTTTATTTCTCCTCTCAGGTTTTCGATGATCTCGGCATAAATGTCATTGAAAGTGCTTTCCATGGCTACAATAATTGCGTGTTTGCTTATGGACAAACAGGGTCAGGGAAGACGTATACCATGATGGGTACCACGGTAAGCTATTACATAATCTCCCTTAATTGGGCAGCAATAAGCTTCCTCTAATGATTACTGCAACAATCTGTTTACTCGGCTGATTTGTAAAATGATTATTCTCTGCTTCGTTAACTGGTCAATTATCAATGATCATGTGGAATATAAATTTCATCAATATTCTGTGATAAGGGTGGATACCAGCATAGAATGTTTTAGAGCCTCAGAGAATCTTGCAAATCTACAAGACGCTGTGTTACTGGATTGTTTAGCTGAGAGAAGGAACTTTGTTTGCTCTTGTGATACGAGTGGAGTTTGCTGTTGTTCATTCTGCTTAAGATAATTGTTGACGCTCCTCTGCCAAGATTCTATTGTTTCCACTCTTAATATAGTCTCAACATTCTCTATCCTTCCTATTATGCAAATCACGATGAACTGGCATATTGTTGTAATTATATACTCTTGTGTACAAAATAATCATACCACTATATACTACTATAGCAATTACTTACAGCTTGTTAATTGATAGTAATTACTTACAGCTTGTTAATTGGTCTATTTATCTAGTTTTACTCCTTGAACATTCACTCAACATACACTTGAGTCAGTATTGCTGCTGTTGCAAGTACTATATCAGCCAGCTTCTGTGGAAATAAATATGCATCATAAACGTATGTTGACTGATAAGTTAAGAGGAATTGTATGACCTCTTAACCCTCATTTCATAAAAATAAGATAAGCAGGAACGCAAAGAGATAATAGAAGGTTTTTATTGTTGGTTTTTCCTTGGAAATCAGCTCAAGATTTTAAGATTTATCATAGAAAATCTAATAAGAAGTTGCATTCAGAAGTAATATTTGTGGATGTAGCTGTTATGTTATTAATGTTGCATCATTATTAAGCTATTAGCGGTTAATTATGTTTGCCGATTAATTTATTCTTCATAATTTATTATTTTCTTCAGGGTAACACTGGTCTGATTCCAAGGATATGTGAGGTGAGTGACCTTTGGCTTTGGAATGACCTCTTGACATTTGACCTTTTTTAATAGGGTCTCTTTGGTATGATGAAAGATCCAGACACTACGTATCGTGTACAAGTCAGGTCTGTCTTGAATCTTGGAAAGAAAAAAAAGAAAATTCAGTTTGAAATTTTGATTTTATTTTCTATTTAACAGCTATTTGGAGATTTACAATGAGCGAGTTCGAGATTTGCTGCGCGACAAAAATCAGCCTCAGCTCAATTTGAAAGTTCGGGAACATCCGAAGGATGGACCCTATGTTCAAGGTCAGTTGGATATTTAGAATTTCAGATAGCTATGTATTCTAGGCAATTTTAGCTCATTAGTAGTATACTCAGTTACATTTAGCTCCTATTAAAAGATTTAAAACGAAACAAGATATAACTCTGGTTTAACTTAATGACCCTGCATTAAATGGGTGACCTATGTCATGCTGATAAGAGGTCAATTTATCTTGGGCCTTTTATCACATGAAATTGTGTGGGAGAAGAAGAAGGCTCTAATCACTGATAGGCTAATCTCAATATGATTCATGATCCATACTTAATACACCAAGACTGTCTCTACACCTTTTTTAAGTACCAAAAAACAAGAATAAGAA
The DNA here is from genome assembly GCA_000328365.1 of Capitella teleta. NCBI lineage: Eukaryota > Metazoa > Annelida > Polychaeta > Capitellidae > Capitella > Capitella teleta. Next base: position 6,772 of record KB299712.1, read on the forward strand.
AAAAATGAAATAAGTAATTAATGTCTCTTGACTTTTAGTAATATGAAGAAGTATTAATCTGTGAACAATCTTCTCGTTAACACGCACCTGTGTCTCTCACAGATCTTTCACGGCACTTGGTCGTTTCATTCTCGGATGTTGAGGATTTGATCCGACGAGGGAATCTTCACAGAACGACCGCTGCAACCAACATGAACGAACACAGCAGCCGATCTCACGCTATCTTCACCGTGTTCTTCACCCAGGTACGTCATCTTATACGAGGAGTAATTCAACATTTATAACACCTGACGTGGCTTCACATTGCTCAGGAACTCGCCAAGGGACTAATAACATCATTTGTTGTTATTAATGATCAATGCCTTTGTAGTCATTTAGCCTGGGTAATTATTGAGATAATTCACCAATGTTTAATCATTTCAGGCTAAACTTTGTGAAGATGTACCTAGTGAAATTCACAGCAAAGTGCATCTTGTTGATTTAGCTGGAAGGTTAGTCTTGTGGATATTATGAGTGGTTATTTTGCACGCTTGGATGTTTTACAGTGAAAGAGCCGATTCATCTGGAGCGACTGGTGACAGGTTGAAGGAGGGAGGCAGCATCAATAAATCGCTCGTCACCCTCGGAAATGTCATCTCAACGCTAGGTTAGAATTCAATCTCTGGGATTTTTTTAACTTTAACTGCGTCTCTTGTAGCTGATTGGTCGGATCGAGCCCCTAGTTTGAAGCGCAGCGCTTTCATTCCGTACCGAGATTCTGTGTTGACTTGGCTTCTGAAGGACAGTCTTGGAGGAAATGCTCGTACCATCATGATTGCGAGTGAGCTCTCTTCTTTAACATCAGATTATCGTGTTGATTGATTAAGTCAACAGAATTAGTTTGAAAAATAGAGAATTTTTTTTTTTTTTTTTTTTTTCAAATCCCAATTTCAATTTTCCAACCTTTCAGCTGTAAGTCCTGCTGACTTTTATTACGCTGAGAGTTTGAGCACCTTACGCTACGCCAGCAGAGCTAAGAAAATAGTCAACAAACCAACCGTTAACGAGGTAAATATTTTTGATTTACTTGACGATCCATGACCTTTTGACCCCTAGGATCCTCATGTGAAACTCATCCGTGAACTTAGAGAGGAGAATGCCCATCTTAGATCTCTGCTTGGAGAAACTGCAGTAAATATTGAACTTTTTCGAATCATATTTCTTTTTAATAATTTTTTTTCATTCAGTTCGAAGATGTTTTGCCATCAATTGAAGATTTTGTTGAAACGAGGGAAAAGCTCAACAGGAATGAAGAGAGGGTGGGAATCTAATTAATTCTTACTTACTTCATAATATTATTACTTCTTCAACATAATCAGGTTATCTTAGATGAATTATTTAACCAGATTTAATTCATAATTTATGAGCCAAATTGGAATTCACTTGATAAAGATTTCCTCCAATTCCATTTGTTAAGATAAAATAAATTTGATTAAAATAATTATTTTATTTTCAACCTCCAGGTGAGAGAACTGACAGAGAAGTGGGCTGACAAGTGGCAGGAAACTGCTAATGTTCTTGAGGTAAAAAATAATTTTTAAAAAATCGGATTAATCTCAATTTTATTTTTGCCAGGAGCACAAAAGTCTTGCGTTGCGCAAAGAGGGGACCGGAGTGGTGCTCGACTCAGAATTACCGTACATCCTTTCGATTGACGACAATATCCTGACAACAGGAATGAGGCTATACCACATCAAGGTCTGATCAATCATTCAATCAATCAATACATCAATGTATTTCAGGAAGGGGACACACATATGGGTAGAGACGACGCTGCGGAAAATCCAGATATTGGTACAAGAATTATGTTTGTGATTTGCTTCTATTTTTGGGTTTTATCTTCAGTTCTTTCTGGGAAACTCATCGAAGCCGAACATTGCATAATCCGTCACGTGGATGGATTGGTCACGCTGATACCGCTAGATGGCGCTCTTTGTAGCGTTAATAATGTCCGTATTCACGAACCAACTAAACTACAGCAAGGTGATTGTTTGTTTGAGTGATATTTATCATTCGTACATACTGATAAAGGGTGCCTCATGTTCTACAGTTTGAAATCAGAATTCTCATATGTATGATTGTCAGGAAGTATTTGTTTTGGGTTATGTAACCAAAATATAATACTCAGATGTATGAAATTGTTGTTGAGAAACACTAAGTATAATTCATTAATTCTTGAGATGCCTCTATCTTCTGATGGCAGCATTTGGGCAGGAAACCAAATCATATTGAGCAGAAAACAAGAAACCACAATTATTTTTTGGCAGCCATCAGCTATGTAAACAGAGTTGGTTTGTTTACTTCTGTCTTTGAAGCATGTCAACTGCTGACTGTGGGCCAACAGAATAATGTGCCTCTATTCAAAAGAAAAATTTCCTCATTTTGTAGTGTCACAGTCGCACCTCATTAATCTGAATATGACTAATTTTTAACTGGATCCTGTTGGTAGATAACGAATCTTCCCTGCAATATTACACACTGTATATGAAATGTGACTGTAATGCAATTCAAATTAGTATATCAATCAATGAAGCAAACCCATAAGATTTTCAGTCATAATGTTAGGCCTATTCCTCTGTGATTGAGATCAATGTGTTTTGCTCATGTACCAGCACTTCTATCCCATTAAGTGTGCATTTAAAATCAATATACGCTCCACACACAGCTGTATATCTTTAAATGCCATTCACTTGATTCAGGTTCCATCATTCGCCTTGGCCGAGGTCACCTGTTTCGTTACAATCACCCTGCTGAAGCCGCTAGACTCAGGGAGGAGATGAAGAATGTGAGGTCATCAAAATATTCATTTATGCTAATTTGTGGTTATGAATATTCATAGAGCGATGACCATCAACTTATTCAAGTGTGGCAGAATTTTCAGTGGACTTGGTCCTCCCTATCTGTCGCTGATTCTGCCGTTGGCTCCGTTTCAGAGTGAGTAATGCTTTTTATTTTTTATCTGTTGATATTAAACAATTATTTTGTTATGGGGTAGCATTTATTTTGTTGGAACGAAAAAATTTTGCCTGAAATTTTTTGTTTTCCCGTTAAAAAAATAATATGACGTGTCCCGCCTCCTCCAGTAGCAAATCGAAACCAACTGAGAAACCGAAAATTGTTGTCAAAAAACCTCCGTTGAGCATCAAGCAGAAGGGCTCTAAAGTTCTACAAAAACTCAACAAGGGAATTCAGAAAATCGAGAAAACTTTCACAAGGGAAAAGAAGCCAGATAAAAGCGCTAAAATCACCGAGCCTCCTGTGTGAGTTTGCATGCGTGTTGGAGAGTGCTCCGCATGAATTTGTATGAATCCCTCATTTATTGAAACCTTAAAAATCACAGCGCATTAATGACATCCTGAAGCAATAGATATTTCTGTAACGAAATTCCAATTGGGAGAGCCTTGACCGCACGCTTCAAGTCCACCCGCCATTTCCTGCTCAAGCCTCTCTGCATCTTGGTCGCCTCTGCGCAAAGCTTCCCTCGACGCGAGAAATACCGCTTGAGGTAAACTCTGCACTGCACTTTTAGAGTGAGCGGTTTCCTCAAATAGTCTCTAAATTCCAAGATCTCTGGGTTATCCTCGGGTAATGAGTTAATCAGCGTCAACATGCGTCCCTGTGGGAACCCACCAGCGAGTAACCCTTCGGCTATCTTCATGATGAAGTCTGCGTCATTCAAGACGTTCCTGTACACGATTTGTTCTATGTCACAGTTGATTTGCAGCAGAAGCAGGCAGCGATGTGCATCTTGCAATAGCGTTGACTGCAATAGAATGTCCTCGTTGCTCGGGTTGCGGCCATCTTGGTTTTTGGCGATGTACGATTCAAAGAGGCTGATGTCTTCGCTGAACAGCCGTTTGTCCATCAACCCTGAGATGAAGAAAAAATTCTTCAAAATTCGAAAATCCACTTTTTGTATTAATATTGGCTCTAAATAATGTTGACTAGCATCGCCCTCCCACTAATAATACTTTTTCCAGTTCAGCATCTTAATACTAAGTTCCCATTCTGAATTAATAATTGAATCATCTTTGCATTCTTCGTGTACTCAAGAAGTTATGCAAAGTATTTTAAAGCTAAATTCCACCATTAGCAGTCAACAACGAGAAAACAAACTTAAAATGCATGCTGATATTTGTAAGTTATATATTTTTTTTTTCTCTATAATACCTTGAGAAAATAGTCAACAAACTAAGCATGCCCTTTAACTGGGTGTGTTATATGCTGAGACAGGAATCAGGAGTAAAATTCTTCCGTTTCTCTTTGCTTCGCTGACTTTGAATAAAGACGGAATTTATTATTTCAAGTCGGTATTTATCCTTTTAGCTTTATTCATAACATTTTTTTCCCCCAGTTTGGAGCTTGATCAGAAATTCAACGATGACGGTCTTTTCGGATCGGATAACATCTCCTGGTAAGAAGAAAGTTTCAAGATTTAATTAAGCAAACCTGAATTATCCGATTATCCTGGGTGTGAATTTCCTCATCAAATGCCTTATATGGTTATAGCATTTTATAAACTTTCATAATCATAGCCTGCAACTATGAAATTTTCAAAGTGCTTAGTAACTTAGTGTCCTGGATACAGTAGTGATGGCAACGGGTCCAGACGGTATATATAAGAATTAATATTATTTCGGAATCTTGATTAATAAGCTACTCAATTATGATTGCTCAATTGTAATCCAGTTTGATGAGGATAAAGCACAAGGTCAACAATTGAGTTGAATGCTGACACAAACATCAGACTGATATTGTTGCAGAGTTCAATGTTTGTAATTGTATTGCTCATAATATAACAACATAGGCATTCACGTAGTAGGTGTGGTGACCTTGTTGGCAGGCATTTATTTTGCCATCAGAACTTCTTTAATTTATTTAAGCCGGTAGTTACATAATACTGATGTTATTATCATGTATTCTGAAGAATTTCTTCTGTTAATGAAGTAATTATTAAGTTATGCTCAAGGAAGAATTGTGTTGTGTCACTCACCCTTACTGACTGGCTGAGACCTAAACATGGTCACCGCAGGATCAATGTATTGTCCATGTAGACAGAAAGTGCCAGAATAAGGATCCACAGATCCTCTTGTGTTTATTTCATATCTAGGTCAGTGTGACCTATTAAGGATTGACGTCATGTCTTGGCAGTGTGCCAATCTGAAAGTGATTGGTGGCACTGTGCTTATATCATTGTTTGATGTTGCTAATCTAGGTCAATAATGTACATATGGCTACTTAAAAACTATTATTGTAGAATAATTCATTTTTACCTTAGGACGCATCTTATTTGGCTGAAAGCTGACCGCTGTAGAAGAGCCAGTGCAAATGAATATTATCACAAATGAAAATTAATATATAAATAATTTTCAAAAGTAGTAGATGGGATTATGGGTTTTTTTCCTCAAGGTTACACAGTGTAGCGCAGATGATATTAAAAATGAAAAGCTTGATATATTTGCCGTGCCGTACTATTTAATTGCAAAGAGATATAATTATATGCAAACATGATGCCATTTTAACAGCAACTGCAAAAAAAAACAAAAACACCCTGATCATAAATTCAGAATGCGTGTTTCTAAATATTGATTGATTTATTCCGTTGATCGATTGATTCACAAATCCAAATAATGATAAAATTCCTTGAAGAAGAATTGTGAATGTAATTCTAAATTCCCATAGTTAATTAATTATATCTCTCTTCAGTGCCTCTGGCAGTTCCTGTTCCCATGAAGCTGAACTTGATGAACTGAAACGAACCCGGTGAGTGACCCCTCCCTGCCGCATCTCCGTCCCATTCCGTTTCCCCCTCGTGCCCAATTTATTGATTGTTTTCCTGGGGAATGAGAGAGGGTTGTAGTGACATGTGGGCCTGGGAAGAGAGAATGTTTGCAGAAATGTGCATTTCTGCTTGATCCAGTGTTAATTATTTATTTTTAAAATCCATTTCTCAATAATTAATTGGGTGGAAGATGGAGTATTGATATCAATCAAATTTTAGATGTTGTGAAATGTAATAGTTTGGTGGGAATGTGTGCGGAATTTAGAATCAATTGCTGACTTGTAATCCCTTATTTGGAGAGAACATGAGGTTGTGTGTGAAACTGAAATCAATAGCAAAAATGTACAAAATTCTGTCTTTGCAATTTTTTATTGATTGCTGAATAATGTTTTCAGGACTGAGTTGGAAGACTTGAAGCAGCAGCACGTCATTTCAGAGGCTCAACGTTTAGCCAGGTTAGCCGAGGATGAAGCCAACGCCGGCCGAGAGCAACAGTTGGCTCTGGAAGTGGCTTTGGCTGGCCAGAAAACATCCTCTCTGCTTGAGGTATGTTTATCGTGCTTGGTTTTATATGAATCATTGATTGTTGGTTATAGGCTGAGGAGCACATCAAAGTAATCAGTGAAGATCTGCAGCTGAAAGTCGAATCTCACGCTGAGCAGCAGCTACAACTGCAGGAAGAGCAGCTGCGGCTGGGTAAACTGAAGGATAAGTTGGAGCGGGATAAAGCGAAGGCTCGATTGGAGAGGCAGAAGTTGCGTCGTAAGCGAGAACTAGAGAAGGAGCGTGCTTCCCTGGAGAGGGAACGCCAGGAGATTGAATGGGCAGAGCTGGAACGGCTTAAAGTGCGGCTGGAAGAGGAGAGCCAGCTGCAGGAACAGCGGCTGCAGCTGAAGGATGTGCATCAGCATAAAGTGAGAGACATCCAACGCAGGCTGTTTGAGGCGGAAGGAAGCAAGCTGCGGAATTTGGTTGACTCGGAAGTTAAGGAGATGCGGTTGATGGCGGGACTAGGTCCTCCCGAGGGGGAAACTCGCGCCTCTCCACCGCACACTCTTGATCTGAATGACCTTGAGAGGTTGACCTTGAGGCAGGAGCCGATTGGAGGGGAAGCAGTGCCCTTGAAGGACCGTGAAATGGAGGTAGAAGGAGAGGTCACGCAAAGGTCGGTGGTTGAAATTTCATGCAGTGTCCTTAACTTTGCTTTCCAGTGAGGAGTTATCTGCCCAATCTGAGCTGGAGCGGATGGTGGAGGAATTGTACAGCCGCGTCCTTGAAGCCCTGCAGCGCAAGTATTCGAGTGTGCTGTCCTCAGATGACCACACGCAAGGACTAGCCACCAGCGTTTTGCACCAATTCAACGTCATCAGACCTAAGTTTTACCAAGTTGAGAAATCTGCGAACGTTGATCCCGGTCAGCTGCGGCGGCTGGATCGGCGCTTGGCCATGGTTGACCGGCTGGTGCAGCTGCATGAAGTGCTGCAAGCGATTTCTGAGAGCATCAAAGACAAGTTGTATCTGCGCAGCATTGAACATCTGGAGGCAGCGAATAACATGTTGGGAAGGCTGCACTGCAGAGAGGAGATAGAGCACAGTGTGCGAAAGGTCTTCCAAACAGAGGTCTGCATATTGCGCGAGAAACTTCTTTACGATCTGAGCGAAACTTGGAATAAGCTGCTTCGATGGTCACCTGCAACTCCCTCACAAACCCCGACCTCTGTGACCTTAGAGGTCAGCCAAGGTGAAGGTGACCATGACCTTCTGATCTGCGTGGTGCAAGCGATGAGCTCAGTTGGGATGCTTGACTCGCGAGTTAAAACGCTGTGTGACCGTCTGCTCAAGAGTGTCATCAGTGCCGTGACGTCAGAGCGAGGGACTCTGCTGTCTGTCTTAGACGAGGTAGACTCCTACACCCTCCAGCTCACCCACCCAGGGACTCCCTCCCCTGTGCCTCCAGCCGAAGCCTTCCAGAAATTGGAGAGCGTTTTCGTGTTCCTCCATCGCCCGTTACACGACATCATTATAAAAGACAAAATTCCCGTCACTCTGATTGAGAAGATTGGAGAGCATCTGTGTAAACGTCTCTTTGAAGCTATTTACAACAACTGTCTATCGCTGGCTGTTCCTAAGACAGGGGTTCAGCAGTGGGCTGAGTACAACAGCATGGTGCTCTTGGCGGAGAAGTTTGAGGATTTCTTACAGGACCTGGATTATTTTTCGACCGGTCAGGAATCGCTCATGGATCATTTGAACAACGTCAACTCCATGTTTGCCAGCATCAAGAGTCAGGATCTTCTGCGCAGGGCGAATGAGTTCATGACGCAAGAGTTGATGAACTCTGTGCTTATCAACGTGGATCATCCACTGGGAAATCTCAGAGGTCAGGAGAACGAAGAACGGGAGAAGTATGTTAAGGATTGCAAGCAAAGGACGAGTACGTTGGGTTACAAATTGCCCCAGTGTCAGATCAGCATGCCGATCCGTGGTCTCATGTGCATGGCGTACGATACGCTGAAGGAGGCGGAGACGGGGTCCCTGGAAGGCACAGCGCACATCCAGTCGTCTTTCCAATCGCTGTTTGATCTTTACTGTGATGTCGTGCCGTCGTACCACAAGGAGAAGCTCACCAATTTGCCACTGCTGGCCGCTTTGCATCACAACAACTGCATGTTTGTCGCCCATCACCTCATCACCATTGATCGCATCTTCCAACTCAAGTCCAATCCCTCTCGCTCCTTTGCGCCCCCCTCCCGCTGTTCCACCCCCAACCCCTCCAACCCTCCTCGCTCCCCGTCTTTCGTTCGTCGATCCCTGACCCCGGGTCGCTTCCAGCACCACTCCGCTCGCTCCCTCACCCCTGGTCCTTTCGCTTGTACTCCGCTTAAGTTATCCCAGCGTTCAAAAACCCCTGGACCCTACGTGGGCCTAGCCCCTCCCCCCAGCCCTGTATCTCCGCTCCCGCGTTCAAATAGTCGGGAGAAATCTTCCCCTCGCTCTTCCCAAGGATTGGAAGGTTTTGCTGAGCTTGTCCCTCGGGTCAAGAAAATGGGAAACGAGGGATTTTCTCGGCACATTGGCATGAAAACAGGGCAGCTGTGCGATCACATTGCTGCTGCTGAAGGTACTCGTCACATCTTCTCATCACGTTTTTACGCTCATCTTTTCATTCTCACAGGTTTCAGCTGCGTTGCCGATGACGACGGTAAACAGGCGAAGCTGGCGGTGCAGAATATGATGCATCATTTGCGACACATCTCCACCATCTGGAGAGACGTGCTGCCTAAAGTCATCTACTACCGGGGAATCGGTCAGTGTTACAATCCCATCTGACCTGACCTGACCTGACCTTCTGGTTTTCTTCTCACAGGGAGTTTACTACATTCAGCCGTGACTGACATTATTAAATGCGTTCTAGCCATCGAGGAATTCTCTGTTGACGATTGCGAATCGTTACAAGAAGTTCTCTCGATCATCGTGGAATCTGCTGTGGATTTATTTCGCTTGGAAGAGAGCAGTCAGGGAAATCCAGAGGTCGTCATCCACGAGTATGTTCCGTGTTGGATGCGCTTCAAAGAACTTGGCCGTCTGCTTGGCTACAGCCTTCAGCAGATGTCCGACCGGTGGGCTGACGGCAAAGGTCCGTTAGCCGTGCACTTCACGGGTCACGAGGTCGCTCAGATTGTTGTTGCGATTTTTGAAAACACGAGCAAACGAGACGCTCTTCTGGCGCAGCTCAGGAGCCGGCCGTCGATTCACGTTTCTTCATGACACGGCGTTAAGAAGTTAGTTGTGGGTTTTATCTGATATTTTCTTCCTTTTGTTTGGTTTTTCCTTGCTTATCAAAGGATTTGAGAAGTGTTTGCTGTGGCTTACTCTTATTGATATGTTTTGTGGGTTTTCAAAAAACTTCTATGATATATTTATATTAGTTGTGGTTTTTTTTTTTGTGAAGAAGAAAAAAACATCTGTTTTTTTAAGAATGTTTATTATTATTTTACTCCTTTTTTTTAATTTCTCCAATTTTCTTCATATTTTTTTTTTTTTTTTTTTTTTCAATTTTTCATCTTTGTTATGTAAACTTGCTGAATCTCAATTTAGTATTTTATTTCATACAAGTACAACATGTGTTCTTCTTATAATTATATATCAATATAATATAGAAACTCTGGCTTTTGATTAATTATTTCGACCTGCTGTCTTTTTAGATATTTCTAAATAATACGAGGACCAATGTATCACCCACAGTGCCATTAACTCAGTGTTCTATTCTCGTATTTAATACTACCTTGAATAAGAAAATCAAATTTCTTGTACTTCTTAATATATGCGCATATTAGCACCCTCCTACCCACCGATGTAGACTGTCATAGACTTGCCGTTGATTTTTAGCAACTTTTTTTTTTTCCAAAGTTTTTTTTTTAATGAATGAAAATCTTCTGCAATATTTTGCAACTTTATATTTATATTCTCCTCATACACAACGATTTTTAGTCTCTTTCTGCTTAAAAAATCGTATATCTGTTTCCTGCATAGCATAATGTGATCGTACCTTGTCAAAGAGTTGGCTCTGTTTGCTCAAAACTGTTTTGGTCAATTAGAAAAATTACTCATTTTTTCCCGCATTATCCGTGAAGTTTTATTTATTCAGACCGATTAGTAAAGTTTTTTAAATCACCATCTGACGTTTTACTGTTCTCTAAGGAAAATAACGAGGTTTGGCTACATTTGAAAGCTGGAATTTTATTTTTCTCCAACTGTGTAAAAATGAAAAATCCGAAATTTGTGCAATTTCCTGTCTTAAAGATCTCAAATATTTGGAATTTGAGATTTATAATTTCGTATGAAGCATAATTAATTTGTTATCTGCTGATGATGTAATAGTTCTTAGGGTTTTTTTTGGCTGTTTTCTGCTGGGGATTTTGTTTGTTTTGAGGGTTTTCCTTTTTTTCATTGAGGTTGTTTGGTTCGAGAGTTGTTGACTTTTTCATGTGATATTCTTGGAATAAAGAACAAAAAAAAAAATTCTTATCGTTAAAAATTCTTTTTTTCTCAATGTGTTTATTTTTCAAAATTTGCCTCATGCATAATTCTGAATTTTTATTTGACAACCCATTGATAGGGCTCTTATTTTTTAAAGTCACATGACAGTCAGGGTGACTGGAGTGCTGTAATTTTGTAAATTTGCATAATCTCTAGCTTATTGTGGAAGGAGAAACAGATACTTGTGTTCAAGTCTGCATCGTTTTTACCACTGAATCAATAGAAAATGCAAGTTATTGATCCTAAACTCACTCAGCTAATTCAATTAAATAATACAGAACAACCAGGAGAATTCTATTGGCATTGGAGCGCCTATCAATAATTATTGTGAATACTTACAGCTCTCCAGTACAGATGTTGTCTGCATACATTGCCATGGCAACCAGAGGCAATGAATAATTTCTTGTTTCACAGAGATGGTGTCAAAGCATCAGGGAAAGTGAGCGTATTTTCATCTAAGATGAAGAACTGAGTGCAAAGTTTCACCACTGTGAAATGGTTGGCATGGCAACCAAATGCATTTCGTCAATATATTCCAATTATAAGAACAATAATAGTTGAGCAAACTTCTTGAGTGGAAAATTTCACAACCATTTATTTAGAATTTATTTTATTTGCAATTTTCTTCATGCAAAACACTAAATAATCAGAATAAATAAATTACATAAGAGCAAAAGAAAAGAAAAAATCATTCAGCGAAAGATTAAATCTTGACGATGGCACAAGCCCATCAAATTGGTCCCCTAAGTTGACTCAAACTAAAAAAAAAAAAAATCTAATTGTAACACATCCTAAAATTGATGAAATAAACTTCTAAATATGACTAATGGATACTTTTAAATCAGTAGATTGGCAATCAATCTCGCCGATTGATTATTTATCATTTGTTTTACTTGAGCATTGTTAATTACCAGAATTGGCAAAAATCAGCAAAAATGTGTGGAGAGCAAAAATACTGCGATGATACTTGATTCATTTAATTATAAGCATTCAGTACATTGTGTAGGGAAGCACATTGCCCACATAAGTTGAATAATTAATCAAATTAAATTCCCCGAAACATTTAAAAAGAAAAACCCTCAAGACATTTGTACTCAAAGAGAATGGTCGTGATAAGGTCAGAAGCCTCGGCCCGTGATGATGAAAAATACCATTGTTTGTGATGCCATTGAATACAAACGTAAAGAAACAAACAACATTTAAATGCTTCAACAAAAAAAAGACACCAGAGATATGAAACGAGATCAAAACAATTTCAAACACGCACAGAAAACGACACATAAAAATTGAAAAAAGCACCGAATAATCTATATTTCCGTTTCAGTTGAGTTTAACCTCGGTCTATGCACCCCTGGGTAATGCTGGTGATAATAGGGCGAGCACTGGGTGGAGCCACTAGTCCTGTTACCATTCACGCGTGCGTTCCACAACTCAGTTTGTGACCCTGTGTCTGTGAGGGTAACGTCAAGGGAACAGTTTGAACAGATGAAAACGCGCCGCTTCTTTCGACCAGGGTCTGAGTGACTGAGAACTTTGGCGATGATCGTCGAGTCGACGGTGTCATCGTCTGATGGGGGTTTTGGGGCGGGGGTTTTATTAACGGAGTACACCATCGCCGTAGGGGGAAAGGTTGGCATCGGGACACGGATCATTTTGGGTTCGTTCTGAGAGTCGTTGCAGTCTTCCATTTCTGTGATTTGCTCTTGCGTTAAGTGGCATTTCACACGTTCTTGTAGATCCACAGGAAGCTGTTGAGGTAATAAAAACTTCAACCACTTACTCAATTATGATCTCTGAACTCACTGTATTTAATTTGTGAGCTACGAACGTTGACGGTTTGCACTGCAGAAGTTGTACGGCTATGTTGCAATCAATTCGATAGCGATCCTGAACGGCATCAAAATAAAATTAAATCCAGATGATCAATTAAATGGAGTACTTACACTCTCTTCCTCTAAATCACAAATTGAAACTTTGGCGTCAAGTAACTTTGAGTTCAGATTCGCAATTTCGCTCTGCAGGGCACTTGTCTCCGAATCGTATTTATCAACCTATAGACGCAAAAAAAAACAATTTCAAATGAGCCGATTTGATCATATACCCAATTTATAGTCAAATACAAACCATTATCAGTAGCTTATCTTCCAAATTGTGGTTGATCTTCTGCAGTTTACGGTGACTGTCAAACAACCTGAAAACAAGAAGGAAAGTAATTCAACATTTCCTCAATGGAATATAGAAGTCTTATCTCCAATGAGCAAAGGAACAGATAAGGCTCCCAGGAGGGAACCCTTATCAACATATCCCAAAGGGGAAAAATTACAAGCACAAAACTGAAATCTTGGACCTTATAAAAGCTATCGATACAATTGATCACAAAATTCCGAACGACAGCTTAAGCAACCTAATGGTCCCTGGAGTCAGCACCCCTGATGAAGCCAAAGCAATTCAATCAACGTCAATCTCATGTTGCATTGAATAATGCTGTTCCAGCACTTCTTTATTAAGTCTCTGACCTGTCGTAACGATCTCGCAGTTTGCTGAGTTCATCTTGTAGTTTCGAGATTTCCTGCTCAGCAAACTCTTTGCTTTGAGCGAACTCTTTTTCCATCTGGGTCATCTGGGTCCCTCCCTTCTTCACCTTTGACCGCAGCTCTTCTATTTCTCGGTGCAAATCCAGACTGAAAATAGGTCAGGTCAGAAATAATAAGGTCAGGTTGAATTTTTTATAGTCAGGTATAGAAATGGGGTTTTTCGGAAATTGATATACGCTTGAACTTTAAACATGTAGACCAATGACATTGATCGTTATTATCTTAGTCCTAAGACAGCTAATTAAAGCATCTGGCTCTCTATATTCTGTAATCTGCATTATGTGGATTGAAAAAAAAAAGGTTTATATTCAGCTGTACAGTTACGAAAAAATCCTGATGCCAAAGAAATCAATATGTGAGTTACATAATAATATACTTACATGTCATTAAGAGAAAACTGGACATTAATTTACATGAAGATATAAACACCAGATGATCTCCACCTCTGAACAACATTCCCAAATAAACCAGTAAAAATGCCAAACAGCGAATAATATATTCAATTAGAACACAAACCTAAAATTGAGAGATTCCATTGTGTGATAATCTCTGTTAATTATCAATTCAACAGCTCATGCAGCCATCAGCACAAGAAGGTGAATTTCAAATGAGAATTCCTAAAACAGATTGATTTTGATTCACAGCTGTGAGCTGCAAATGCACACGTGTGTTGCAAAGAGCGTGAGATTGGGTTCCACAAATCTCTTGTTATGATTACAATGCACAGGTGTATAATGCTCAAAGATGAATAAACATCAAAATTATGACATCACAATATTATCTTCAAATGAAACTATACAAGCGTGGAGTTAATTATCATTCCGGTAGCTGCTGTAATTAATATCTGCCCGAAAACAATATTCAGGATTTTAATATTTCAGTACAATGTAAAGGGAAAAACATAAGAGGGTTGCAAACAAAATTGTTACATAATAATATGGTTACCTGTCGCTGATTCCACTCAAACAGTTTGGACATGTGCACCCACAGACCTAGAATGAACAAAAATTGAAAAGATTAACAAACATGTAATAAAAATCACAAATCAAAAGTGCGATATAGCACCTCACAGAGCTCCTCTTCATGCATCATCTTGTAGCACTAAGGATGCTCATTGCCACTCTGCCGTCACTCAATTCATTGCTGCTGCTGCTACCACATTCGGCCCCCATACCCCCCCCCCCCTCCTGGGATCTGGGTCTCGTGGATCAATAGCAGCTCCCTCTCTTCACTTCCTCCTCTCTTTCGTCAAAATCAATATGACTGGTCATTGATTGATTCATATTATGCCTACTTTATTGATCTGCATTATTGGGCAGATATCATTGATGGTATTTGCATTAAAGAAAATCAGTATTTTGTCAATACCATGCATGTTTTGTGTTCTTTGTTTGAGCTAGAATTATGAATATCACATTTTGGATAATTTATGCATGGCAGCCTGGATGAGATTCGTTTATTAAGATAATAAAATTTTGTTTTATTGCATTGTAAACTGGTTTGACATACAAAGGCACTAAGGGTAAACTGATAGAAGTCTCACAGAACATTATGAGCTCCCAAGTCCACAATTTTTAAGGTTCAATATCACTCACAATAGTATGATGGTATGCATTTGACTATTATATATACATGTATAAATAAAATATCGTGATTTAAATAGTAATTAAAACAATTGTACTACACCATCTTTATGGGGATAACTGGGAAACTACCTGGTCAATATAATAAGAAATAAACTAATAAAACATAAATACATGTACATGGATGCAATATGCCGGATCGAGTTGTGAATTTATAGCCATGTCAGACGAAAGATGAAGGAATATATCCCCAAATTGTGAGACACACATTCTGCAAATCCATGGCAATAAGAATAAAAAAAAATCCCACAGGACCTCAGTCGGTTTCCGTGAATACACGAGTATGGGGTTGTGGGAGAAATTCCAAGAACTAATTGGGAGAATAGATGCTCGCAATCCCTTACGCTAACAGGGCTAATTACATCTCAGCTGCTACTGTAACCTCGTTAGAGGAAATTGATTGATGAGAGGCTTTGATTGCTCAAGACCTGCAAGGCACAAATCGCCACCAGTTAAACAAGTGCGTTATGATTTCATAATAAGTCCGTTATGATTTTCTTTAGCAATGGTAGCTCCAACACAGTGGGTGGGTGCTTGATGGAACACTGGGGTTGTCCCTACTATTCTCATCGCTATATCCATTATCGTGAATTGTTATGCATATATTAAAAATTAGAACCCATGATTTCGCAAGTACATGTCAATTGTCACCCGAGCAGTTTAAACCAACTGAGCTATGAAGAGCCCCGGAATATGACCGATAATCTGATATCACAACACACAGATTACATAATCACATGATTAAAAGCATTCAAAATCTGCCAACTATGCCCCAGAGACCTTTTCGCTATATGCCTTATCATTATTAAATATATTCAAGGCAAAAAATTCTGATATTCAAAACTCAACACACTCATTGCGAATGAAATAAATTTAAATAATCAAGCGACATTGACAAGTGTATAATATAATTTCCACCGTATAACATATGATAGAAATGTTCCACAACAAACAAGAATTATGACGTGTTTATTTCATCACACTACGAGTCTCGATGAATAATTATCTCAAAATTTACATCACAAGTACCGGTATATTACAGTATTATTACCATATATAAGTGAAGTAGGAGTTGTGGGGTTCACTGACCTTG
Source organism: Capitella teleta (assembly GCA_000328365.1). NCBI lineage: Eukaryota > Metazoa > Annelida > Polychaeta > Capitellidae > Capitella > Capitella teleta. The sequence continues at coordinate 22,963 of KB299712.1, forward strand.
CATGTTTCCACCGATCTGGAGACGAAAGGATTGCTGTGACTACGATACATGACTCAGGAGGCAATGCTCATTATTCCGTTGAAAAGCTGAAAACAGAAAATTTCTATAATAACTCAGACATGATGGCTGATGATGATATTATATTAGATCATAAATAATAAATAATATTATATAACTAATTAATCAAACAAATACAAACAGCAACTTATTTCTTCTCTGATCAGTAATCATTGAGTGAAAAAATTGACATATCAGATATTCATAGCATGTATTATTATTGAGTAATTTAACAATGACAGCAGAAAGTAGATGCCTATGAAAAATACTGTCTCTACATTTAAGTATTCAGCAGAAATGTTGAAAAGCAACAAGGGAATTACATAATATGGCTTTCATCCAAGCAGACTGCACGTTTTTCTCATCCAAAATCTTCATTTTGAAATAAGGTCAAATTCAAAATTCATTGGTCCATGTGGTGACGTGTTAAATTCAATTCAATTCAATTCAATTCAAAGGCCTCTTTGGCCTAAGCCCTACAAGGGTTGCCAGCCACGTTAAACAAATACCTTTTCTACCTTTATTTTATTTCATGAAATCTGTCATTAAGTAATACATGAAAACATTAATTTTTATTGGCGCATGTAGTTAAAACAGGTTGCAAGCTGTGCGTAAGAAAATGCCGTACCCCCATCTCCTGTGGATACGTCACAACGTATCAGGGCAAATGGAGGCTTATCGAGAGATTTTACACAAGTAAAATTTTCACACAAATAATTTGCAAATAATAAGAGTAATAAGTGTATAATAAGAGTAATAAGTGTATAAGACTATTTTAGTGTTAATGATTAACTCCTCACTGTGTTTTAGTTTTATGCTGAACTGAATCAGTACTGAACTAATTTTACTACGGAAAATTCTGACAGCAGCATTGGCAGTGAAGTATAAGCATCCGTTGCGTTATATGGGCGCAAGATGATCGCAAAAACATGTACCCTCAACACATGTGATTGGATCACTCTCCATGAACAAGTACTAGATGGAAAAGTTTTACCCAGCCAAATGTGGACCAGTGAAGAAGAGTGGAGATGGAGTGCGTGGTGACAATAGGAAGTCTGGACCTCATGGACCCAGCTGAAAGACCTTATCATCTCTTGGAGAAGGCTACACTTCCTGGACGCTCATAATAGCTCATTCACAACGTTTCCAGTCTGAGGACAGTTAAAAAAGGGGCTGTGGTTATTCGTACGTTACTGTAGGATTGGTTTCCAGCGCTATTCGAATGTTAATCTCGGATATGAGACGATCTCAAGAGAGGTTGATTCGAGAACAAGAGTTACTAGATTTGAAAGAGAAATACCTCCAACTCATTCATCCATTACTCCACATGACATTATGAGTAATTATTGAATATTACACACTTGAATAACTAATTATAATTATTCATTTTCAGCTGATTGACGAACAACAGCGTTCAACATTCTCTGGTTGAGGTGATCCCTAGCTGACCTACTATAGCGCGACCTGACATGATAGGGTTTTATGGCTCCACCAAAACCAAACCCAATCAGATGATACAAATGCATACAAAAGACCATCGATAAATCCCAAGGGTTCTTTATCCTGCATACCACCATAGACAGTAGTACACAGCGCCCGGCCAATTACGCAGTTGGGCAGCACTGCAGAGTCACCAAAGAATTAGAATTATAATTCACAATCATAACGCCATAGGATTGCAGTCAGCCAATCAAACCAACTTAGCTTTTCAGTGCCCTCGACATACTATTGTGTATTATGTACTATGTACCGACTACCAGTAGTCACCCAGGGAAATCAAACCCCTTACCCAAAGTCCAACGCTCTGCCACTCAGCTAACTCTTATTATCTTTGTTTATAGCTCCTGTAAACGGAGTCACTTTGATCTAATAAGCATACATGTCCATCTTTATATTTAGAAAAACCCATCACCAGGGTAAGCACCGACTCTTTTTTCCAAGATCCGAAGGCCAAGAGTCCCGTTCAAGACCAAAGGGAAGCAGTCGTTATCCAGACCCACATATGCTTCCATAGACAGAAAAACTCAGCGCCTGGTTTTGACGTTTCATGCAACCAAAGCCTACTCAGTCTCAAGCTATTGGTGAGATATGAATAATGAAGCTGGTGAAACCTCCTCACGCAATCCACTCTCCGAGAGGCCCTAAGAGTAGAGGCAAGAGGGTGAGAGGCCAGATGCCCTAAAGGGGTGACATGGTCAGTATTACTAATACTGAGAATATATACTAATACTATTAGTATATAGTATACTATGATATATTTATTATAATATAATTTATTATACTCAGAGTCAGATCATCATCATCATCATGATCATCATCATGACAGGTCAGATGACAGGACATATGCGTTGCGCGAGCAGTTGCATTTGAACGCCTGAAATAACACAAATATAACAGAAAATATTCTGCAGGTTCATGGACTAACATGCAATAATCCTATGATTAAAAACGCCTTTATATTCGCGTAATATTGCGAGTTTCCTTCCGTTCCGATTCACACGTCGTCAGCCTTCAAGTCTGAGATAAAAACTTCCGGTTTACAATCAAGATCACGTGACATCAACAGTAAAACAAAAACAAACCTCGATTATCGCTCAGAGAGAAATTGCGAAAGTTGGTTCTCCGCAGTCCGCTCCAAGTTCTAAACCATTTTTACCAATTGTAGGTTATTTTTGGTTATGATCGATGTTTGTCTGATATAAATATTATAGCGGTTGAATGTTCAGTTACTAGTACAATGGCAAATGAAGTTCAATTCCAACAAATGTTTCACTTTACAGTTGCCAGTTGGTTTACAATTACATATCTGTAGCACAGATTCTCGCGCGAGGTCTGGAGACCCATAGGGCTCGCTGTAGTATGTCAGCTAACATATCTGATATCATAATCATTTGTCATATCACTACAGCAAATACTCCTAAAAACCAATATGAATATAAGATAGGCAATAAAAAGATTGAAGCTGTTTCATCGATCAGGGACTTGGGGGTTATAATAGACGCAAAACAGGGTTTTGAAGAACATATAAATAGTAAAATCCAGACAGCAAATAAAGTGCTCGCCATCGTTAGAAATAGAAGGTCGTTTGATTTCTTAGACACAGAGACTCTCATCCTTCTATACAAGTCCCTTATTCGACCACACCTGGAATATGGCAACGCAATAACGTTTCCGAGAACCATCAGAGCGATGAAGGCAATAGAACGAATCCAGAAAAGAGCCACAAAGCTGCTTTCAAGCACCCGTGATCTCCCCTACAAAGATAGACTAAAATACTTTAAGATCCGGCCCATCCATGCACTACAGATTTCGAAGAGGAGACATGATTCAGCTTTTGAAAATCTCGCATGGGCTGTATATGACTGCAACCCAGCATGTTTAGGAATCAGATACAATGCAAACATTACAAGAGGCCATAAATTCAAACTAGATAAAATAAGGTGTAACACCACCCAGCCAACGCATGAAATCTTTTCCTCAACGAGCCATCCAGAACTGGAATGCCTCCCAAAAGAAGTTGTCGATGCAAACAGGAGCTGCTCCGCTACCCTTCGGGAGCTAGGAAAATGGAGGCTCAGCCCATCTTCCTCTGACACTTCAGAAGTCATTGGCTGAGTGACTGCATAAGTAAAGTATTTTTAAATTTCTATGTTCCTGATAACATCTCTAGCACTTGGAATCAGTGCACGAGCACCCCTTCTATTGTCCTAGGCAATGAAATCCATACCTGCCATAGGAACTTGCGCATATGGCACGCTCAAAGACCCTGGAGAAGGGGTTGATGGCAGCCGACCAGTGTCCTGTGTGGTCGTGTCCTCAAAATTGGCATATCCCACTTCTGACCCCACTTGTAGTCAGGATGGTAATTACACATCAAACAGATACGTACTTGGCTTAACGGCTCAGCGGCATCGGAGACACATGTGTTCGCCATAACAGGTTCTTCACAACTAAGCACCGAGCCAGAGGGTCGGAACCTCAGCTTGGGGCAGCAGAAGGGTCAAGGCGATGGGGGTCAATGATCACGTGATCACTCTGGACCACACTAAATTTGAGCAATTGTATTATTATTGTGAATTGACGTGAATTGTGAATTTGTGGCTCTATTATATTATTTAATGTGAATTTGTGTTTCGTCAACTACGAATCTATGATGATCATAGAATTGTAAATGATCATGATGGTGGGAGGCTACCTTACCTTAGGATGCCGTAGGACGGACGTGCTGGTCGTTGGCACACTGCCTCTATGACCAGTCACTTTTCATGTGTGTGCGGGCATAAGAGAGAGAGAGGATCTTGAAGTCATGATCTTCCTTGTGAGTTGTATTTGGACAATATCAGGGGAAGGTATTTCCAGTGCTCGTCAAGCGAAAGCATTGAGGGATGATCATTAACATAAATAAGAAAAAAGAAGGGACATAGTATTGAACGCTGATGTTGATGTTTTATGGTATGGAGGATGCCTTGTTTAGTTGCGTGTATTGCTTCCTGGTTTTTAGGTAATTTGTGCATAATTCGAGTGATTTGAAACCCATAGCGTGTGAGTTTTTGTATGAGTATGTTATGACTATGACTAGGAGTGAGTCAAACGCTTTGGATAGATCGAGAAAAATGGCTGTTAGAGTGATGTTATTATCCATGTTAGTAAGTATACGATATGTGAGTTCGATTAGTGAGTGTTCTGTTGATCTGTGTTTGCGAAATCGGTGATTGAAAAAGAGATTGTGGCTTGTGAAATGATGGTCGAGTTGCTTAAGAATAATTTTTTTGATGGTGAAATAAAGAAAAAGATCTTCTCTTACCTCACATACAAGAATAACGTCAGTCTGTGACCAATAAGTTCTTATATTGTATTGACAGTTGAATCATTTTGAATCTTTGCCAACCTTTTAACACGATTTTCTCATCTTCGTTTACGTGTGGGGTTGACCCGTAAACAGGCTGTGACTTATGAACTACTGCTCCAATTTAGATAATTCGTGCATCAAACTAAATGGATTTGTGTCAGTTATTAGGAGGCATTAAAACCTTAATAGAAATGTGACAATGCGACTTAGTGCGGGTTTCGGCACCAGGGGTCACATAATAGATACATCTAATTTCTCCTCTCGTGAGTCCTTATTTCAGAACGACTTGGTAAAACTCTTGTGCACTCTTATGCAATTCTTAATTTATTTGGTTGAATTTTGTCATTTTCTATTCTCATATCGGGCTATACGGTCAATAATGTATGCACTTATTATCTCAATCGGTCTACTTACCTTATTGAACTTGATTCCATTGTGACAGCAAAGCAAGTAGAATTTGATCTCCTAAAAAATCCTCTTCTGATCATGTGATTACAACCTCCCCTCTTTTTGTTATCATTATTATTTATTTTCTCATGCAACTCTACTCTGATTAATTCACAGAGATGAAGACAGATCAAGATGGAAGTCATTGTTTGTCTATTGGCTCTGGTTTTATCCGCGTGTGAAGCGCAAGTCTTCTTCCAGCCTGAACAGGTTCATCTAGCTTATGGAGGTAAGCGTCTGTGCACTGTTCAGAACTTCAGATCTTCAGATCAAGTGCCAATTATTTGTTACAATGTCAAAGTCTGTATCTCATACAGATTGAGTTAAGCACCATTTATTCATTCATTCATTCATTCATTCATTCATTCATTCATTCATTCATTCATTCATTCATTCATTCATTCATTCATTCATTCATTCATTCATTCATTCATTCATACAGATTGATGAAGATATAAATATTTGTTGCAGCTCAACCTTCATATATGGTCGTCACTTGGGTGACCCTGAATCACACTAACACTCCATCCTATGTCGAATATGGAATTGATTCCCTTTCTTGGGTCGTCAAGAATTCCGGTCAGAAAGAATTTGTGGACGGTGGAAACGAGACAAGAAGCATCTTCATCCACAGCGTCACAATGACGCATTTGAAACCGGGAGAACGCTACAGTTGGTGTATTATTTATTTATGTGTAATCGCTTATTTGAATGATTTCCAGTGTATCATGTTGGAGGTCCCCTCGGATGGAGTGATATCTTTTACTTCCGAACGATGCCTACGAACACTGATTTCTCAGCGCGCTTTGCTTTGTACGGGGACATGGGGAATGAAAATGCTGTGGCTCTCTCCAGCCTGCAAGAGCTGGCTCAAAGTGGGTCTATTGACGCTATTTTGCATGTAGGTATGTAGTACTGTCAACGCATCATTTTTATCATTGTACTTATCATTGTTTCAATTTGCAGGAGATTTTGCTTACGATATGGACACTGTAAGAATAATCTAACAGCTGATTGGTTAACTCCTATTATTATTATTATTATTACAGGACAATGCTCGTTACGGAGATATATTCATGAACCAGATTCAACCGATTGCTGCTTATGTGCCTTATATGGTTTGTCCAGGGAATCATGAAGCTGCTTAGTAAGAATCCATGTTTATCCACACAAAAAAGCAGAATTCAGACAAAATGATAATTTTCAGTAATTTTTCAAATTATCGCAATCGTTTCACAATGCCGGGTGGAAGTGGAGACTCCCTATTCTACAGGTGAATTTTCAGCGCAATATAAGATTTTGTTTCTAGAATATATTCCCAACTGTATAGTTTGAAACTAACCTTGATAAAATAACTCCTGTACCCCTATATATTTTGCTCAGTACTCCTATTTTTTCATATACTAACTTTTATGAGAGAATAAATTGATTTAATTCCTCTCTAAATGCTGGTATACCGGTATGTTATATAATTGACCGATTTATAAAAATGTGGAATGTGATTCAATTTAGCTGATTAACTCTAGAAAGAAAAATAATTATATAATAATAATTAAATTAAAAATAAGATCACCATATTTCTTTCATAGCTTCAACATAGGCAAGGCTCACGTGATTTCATTCTCAACTGAAGTCTACTACTATTACTCCTACTCAAAGTATGGTTGGCTGCAAATCATCAACCAGTACAAATGGCTGGAGAATGACCTTCGGGTAATTAAGCTTATTTTAATTTGGGGAAAAAATAACAAGTAATTTCAATCGCAGGCAGCGAACACACCAGAAGCCAGAGCGCAACGACCTTGGATCATCGTTCAAGGTCATAAACCAATGTATTGCTCAAACAATGATGGCCCGACCGAGCAGTGTAACAACCTGAAGGGCAATCTGGTATGAAATCGCAGCGGTTAAATTTTTGTAAATGTCATCATTCATAACAAATTTCAGCTGCGCTACGGCATCCCTTCACTGCATGCATTTAGCATTGAAGATCTGTTCTATAAATACGGTGTTGATTTACAGTTTTACGCCCATGAGCATTCTTACGAGAGATTGTGGCCGGTTTACAATATGACTGTGAGTACATGTGTGCAATTCTTGAGGAGAATGTACTAACAAATTTCTAAAGGTTTGCAACGGAACAGAATCCGCTTACGACAACCCCAGAGCTCCCGTTCATGTCATCACAGGGTCAGCGGTAAGTATTCAATACCTCTATAGTGACCTCTCATGACCTTTGTAGGGCAATCGTGAGGGGCAGACAGGGTTCAACCCTGAGCCGTACCCCTGGAGCGCCACTCATTCTGATGACTACGGCTATACTCTCATGACCGTCGTGAATGCGACTCTCATTGATTTGAAACAAATATCTATCGATAAGGTTCGTCTGTCTCTTTATTCTCACAATTGAGTGAAGTGAATCAAGAAATTTGAGTCAACATTGTGCTATTTGCCAATTGTATTGATATTATGTTAAACTACATATTTTTTTTTTTTTTTTTTTTTCCAGGGTGGAAAAGTTATCGATCACATGATGATAACAAAGGAGAAGAGCAACCCTGGATTTGATTGCCATTTACACCACCAGAGGGCTCTGCTGTGATATTTATAATCGATAATTTGTATGTTTTTATTTTATTTTTTATTTTTTTCTCCAGTAACTTTTTCTGTATGTTTGATCTTATTCATAATGTGAAACTTTTATTGAAAGATTTCGCATTTTAATCATTTTTAAGCACCAATTTCACTGTCGTATTTCCTTTTTGTTATTTTTGTTTGCATTTACTTTCAGATTTTTTATTATTTTGAGCTATCTTTTAACTAATAATTTCTGTAATTTCTGTACTATACTATTCACAAAGGCTTTGCTTTTTCTCTTTTTAATGTTGTGTGATTTTCTAAGTACATATTATTTGTTTAAAATCAAAGATCCTATTCGAATTTGATCGAAGTTCAATCTGGGGAAGTTTTTTTTTAGACTGAGAGAAGTGGATGAAAAACATTATGATGACTCATTTCCTAAGTTAAAAACCTACTTCCTGTCAAAAGTGTGTGCTCAATCTTCAATTTAGACATCCGTTTTTCAGAAAAGGGTCTCACTTAAATTGGCTTAATCAAATTATGATTTTTAATAATATCAATGTATATATTAAGTACCCAAAGTTGTAAATAATGAGAACAAACTCCTGGATTATATTTAATACTAATACTGTTTATTATGTTCCAAAGTCCATGTAATAAAAAAATTTGTTCTTTAATTTGAAGAAAATTTGTGAAATGATAGAATCACACAAAAACATCTGATGGTGAAAATTCTTTTTTACACCTTTTAAAAAAATGTACAAATTGATACAATGCGAAAGAGAAAATGAAGCATCGTTGAGGGACTCGCATGGAAACCAGTGGATATAACAGCATAACGTATATAATTAATAATGAAATTACCGGTAACTCAAATATATTGAAAACTTTTTCATTCTGGAATAAATTAACCACATTTCTCTGGTGAAATAGATTATAATCAAAGTGAAAAAAAATCCTCAATTGCCTTAACTATAGGGAACACAGTGTTTTCAAAAGTGATAATGCAATAGCAAAATAATATACATAGATATAGTTTTGCGGATGATATACCACATTGTCTGGTAGTATATAGGTCAAATATAGCATGTTTCCATTCCTTAATAAGTTCAACCTTTCAGATGAAATGTAAGACAGTGATATATGAACAAGTTTAACAAAGATATCAGTCGATCGTGGATAGACCTCCCCTCGATACCAAAGATACCCCTTGGAGCGCAGTTAAAACCCTGATTTTTCCATTGATATGTTTGTGCAGTGTACAGGGCTGCCTACAGCATGGAACTTCAAGGAGGCAGAACACAAATAGCTCATTAGTTTACCCCGTTGCATACCGGGATTCCTGACTTTCAGACTGGTAGTCGTTGTAGGGGAACGTGTGTTCATGCTCGAGTGGCGGTGGCTGAGCGATGGGGCGTGTGTACTTGGTACTGGAAAGTCGGTACAGTCCGGCTGTACCGCCTTCTTGACTGGAATAGTACAACAGAGTACTCATGAGTACCGTCAACACGATCCAATTCAGACAGGCAACGACCAGCAGACCCTGTGAAGCAAACCGAAATCGTCATGACGGTTCCCATGGAAACCAAGGGTGCAACTAGACCAACCGTCTGTTCGGTCATAGACTCGTAATTCTCAAGCATGTTGTCATATTTTGAGTAATTCTTCGCATCAAATTCCAACGCAAGGTTGTGGCAACTAGAATGAAATTGAACAGCTGAATTCACCCAATCAAAAGGTCAAAAGGTCACCTCATTTCTGACGGATTAATCCAAGCCGGGCATGACGCATCACCTTTCTGGCACTGCACACTGGTCGCCAAATTGTTGCACCAAACCTTCAGGTTCCAAATGAGGGTCGCACACCCCAAGGTGACAATAACGGTTGCTCCGACCGTAAGCCCCAGCTCAATCCTGATACATCTGTAGAGAAGGAGTTTGATTTCTAGGTCATAGAGTGCTGTGCACTGACTTTAGAGAAGCTCGGATTCCAGCGAACCAGTTGACGGTCATCATGCTAAGAATCAGGAAACTTCCAGCCAAAGTGACGTGTGCTACGACATCGCACCATATGGTGAGTTTAGAGTAGGTCTGGAAGAGGAAAATACATAATTGTAACGAATCAATCAAACGACGAGCTTTAGATCGGTCATTTTGAGTCAGGCTTGAAATGAACTACTAAGAGGCTGATGGGCTTCCAGCGTTCAGGGCCGCAATGGTGCAGACGTAGTGAGCTCGCTAGCTATATATAGATCATGTATTGGTTCGGTCCCCGGTTTGGCAATTCGGCGGGTTCGGGGTGGGGGCACCATACCAGCTAGCAGAATCATAGGCATGCGCGGAAGAGGCCAATGACATGCGGTACTCAAGAGTTACAGGCATGCAGACATTCGAGGCTTACAGCCAGTGCCTACTGATTTGGGGAAACCCCGGAAAAATACGATGACACATTAATCCGTCTTGGCCACGATTCGATTCGAGGCATCTGGCCTGGAGAGAATGCCACAAGTAAGCTGTTTATACGAATGAGTTATATAGCTACTGTTGTTTTGTAAAAATAAAAAAAAAAATAAAATAAAAAATGGAAAACTAATTGACGTACGTATAGGTTATCAGTCGAAAAAAATAATTACTATGCGCACGCATACAGATATGTATCATATCTTAATCTTCACTTCATTGCATGCTTGAAATGACAATTAATGGTTTCTATTTCGAGATCTGAGATATCTTCAGGCCTCAATAGGAAAATACAGAATTATAGTAATAATGTTATCTCTGATTTACCTGCGCAATTACCGTAATTAAAATAACTATATCACCCTTATCACAGATTCATAACATAATTATACATTATTATCACGTACAAGGTGCATGAGCGAATAGGAACAGAACTTTTATTATTCGCATTCTATATTTGTTTTGTTTTTTATTTTATTTTATTTTATTTATTTTTTATTTAATTTTTTAACTACACAATATGATATTATCTATCAATGTATATATGTATTGTATTTTGTGTGAAATAAATGGTGAATGAATATAATTAAGTTAATTATACTCACCAGAATCCCTCCAGGCATGTAGTACGCAGTCATGAGGCATTGGCCCCACCTGTGGAAATGGTTGTAGAGATACAATGCCCCTGACCCAGCCATGAAAGCCAGGCAGATCACTTGGAAGATGAAGACAAAAATCTGGATTTTCTTTGCCTTCTTGAATGCTGGTTTTTCTGCCTGGGAATCCTGGGATCCCGTTAGCGATGACATCGACGACGAGGTCGACGAAGAGGGATGATCATGTCTGGATAGGGAGTCATCGTCGATAGAGTCATCCGTGACGTCACATCCTGTTGGGGCGTCATCCGAGACTGATCCGTATGTGGGTGATCCGCTCGCCATCAGTGGCTCACTCTCAGCATGCTCACAGGCGGCTGCCATGGCAACGGCAAGCTGCAATTTAAAAGGTTCAAGGTTCACTTTTGGTACAACAGGACAGGCAGGATGATCGGCAATGTTCAAATGATTACAATAATAATGAATACAGGGTGAATAGGACATGAAGAGTGATAGTATCCGGGTTCGACCATCCAATGGCCACGAAAACTCAGAAGGTCTCCTACCCGGGAAATGCGGAATGAGGCTGAATGGCGGGTAGGCCTAATCTAAAATGTGTATAACTATTGTCTATCTCATATTACAGTAGATGCATTATCGACAAATGGAACCTACTGCGTGAAAACATCTGCGAATTAGCACTCGGTTGCATTTTAAATTGATGTTCGTATGTATTGAATACAAAAATCTAAAAATTCAAAGCTGATAGAAATTCCGCAGTTAAATATTATGTGTATGCTCTAGACCGTATAATATCTACATGTATATGCATATAGCAATCTGGATCAGACAACATATACCGGAATATATATCTACGAGATGCTTTCACGGATACTTGAAGTTCAGAGAGTTGCCGGAAATCCTGCTGTCTTCGGATATCCGTATCGTATTCCAGACAAAGTCTGGCAAATTTATGGCATTGCAATTACAGCATGTATATATATCGAACTCAAGTTGGAAGAAAATACAGACTAAACGTATGTACTCAATTATGTTATCATGATGCCACGCCTAATACCTTGGGGATTACATGTTAATACGATATATGGTAGCAAGCCAAACTATAAGATTCAATTCGATCAGGAGATCCACTTTGATCAAGTGCTGACATGCATGGCTGGTTGTTCAGCTTTGCTTTAGAACACATTTAGTTGACAAATCACTATAAATTATTATTACTGAGTAATACTGACCTTGATATATATTCACTGAAAAATGACTTGTACGTTGTTCATATACACAATCATAATATCAAGTCGTATAACAAAAGTGCTATATATTTATGCATGCTTTGCATGATTGTATGGTGATCAACCAAAGTACAATTACTTGAAAGTGTCATTTTGATTTAAGGAACGAATCCTTGACATCTTAATTAAAGCTAAATAAGATACAAAAGATTGCCCATCTTGACTCAACGTGTGCTTTAGTTTTATATGTTTAACTTGTCTACTTTTGTTCCATAGTGTTAGTGTTAGTTAGTGTTCCATTCTGAATAATCTTAATCTTAATCTTAATCTTAATCTTAATATTAATCTTAATCTTAATCTAACCTTAATCTTTATTACTGCTGCTAAGCAGGCAATTTGGTCGTATATATTTAGGAAGTTATTCGGTATTGTTTGTTTGAATTAGTACTCAGCACGAGTACTTCTTATAGGTCACTGTCTTATGGTACAAGCATGTTTTGTGGTCCGTAAACTGTGTAGGTGCGAACACTGTTCTGCCATACAGTCGCCCCGTCTTCCCTGCTTCCAAACAATTAAACAACCTGTAGATTGGATGGCCCGTCAACTGGGGTTATATATTCATATATATAGCGTCAACCAAGTTGATTTGCCCGGTAGACTATAGCCGACTGTCAGCAGAAGAGAGCGGAGGAAGTATCGAAGGACCGAGTTCAAAGTTCAAATATAAATGCATGCTGCGACGACAATTTTTCTCTGGTTTCCCTTTTCACGAAGAGCAAAGCACCTTACTCCAATTACTCCAATTACAAGTTCACGAGTCAAAAAGGGAAATGTAAAACTTGTGCGTAACCAAGTGTACTCAGTCCTTATTTGTGAAAGGAGCGATGGTAGCCGAGTGGTTAGTGTGCTCGCCTCGAAACTGAAGGTTCGAAGCCCAGAACTGTTTTGGTTGTTGGAATCGAATATTAATTCTAATAATTGAATATTAATTCTAATAATTGAGGAAACACACAATGACAATATAAAAATTAAAAGCTTTTGATGTTTTACCTGCTATATTATTTTATAGTTCGTTGTCGTATTTCGTCGAATTTGATGCCTTAAATTCGTGTGAGTAGAGTTATGTTAAATTGCTGGTATCAGCAGCGTTTACTGTTTTGTCACTACCCAATTACAATACACCTATTACCTATTAATACCTATTGCATATATATATATCAGTATAGATAGCAATGTTTGTTCACCATGTTACGTACTCGCTACTCGCTAGCACTCAATCGACGAAAGAGGTTTTATCAAGTGTAAAGGTGTGTCAAATACGCGTATTCAAAGTCTTCGCTATATTTGCAAGTTTTAATGTGCGATTTATGTTAAGGTATCTGGGAAAATCCCCATTCTATTTTTATCATAGACATTTATATAAATATAATGGCAGCTTGCATCTGAATTAATATTATGTAATATTTCATTGAATAAGATCATATCGTCTGGGTTTATCTATGGAAATAGTTGAAGAACTGTTACATTGTCTGATGCCTTAGTTCACAATGCAATCTTTTAAAGCCTTTCAGATGGGAAGGTACAGCGGCTGTAACTGAGTCTTGATGTCACGGTTGCTTGCAGGGCGAGGGATGATGCTGCCTAAGACAGATGATCGACTCATTCTTGCAAAAGTCTTTGAGGATTGAAGTACACGAGCATGGCATGCGATATTCTGTTGCATGTGGTACTTTTGCATGAGATCATGCATGGATAACAGCAGCTTTTAACTACATGTACACGATGTCATTTTTGTGGCATCGTTTTTGATCATAATCTTCATGATTTTGCTATTTTCATGTTCGCATTTCATTATTATTTTACATTACGTTTGCCCGGCCTCCTCCTGCTCTAGCTGCTGTTGCATGTACGCTTTTTATTGAATGCGTGAAATCCGTTTCAAAATTAATTGATTCGTTTTGGCAAATTAAATACACGGCGGGATTTTGATTTAATGATCTAGCTTTGTCATTAATTAAAAAGTCACACAAAGTGAGGTCACGTGAGTTACAATCGCAATTAACAAATATATAATTACCACGTGGTTTGCTATCTTGAATGGAGTCACAATAACTCTGAATAATTATACGGTGAACTCACCTGCAGGCTAAACTTCTAAACCTAAACTTCTAAAACGTTTGCCACCTAGCTGATGTTGGAGTCCGAACTGAATCTGATGCAGAAGTGCACCCCGACTGCAGGGGAAATGAAAAGTAATTATGGGGAACCCCCGAGAAAAAAACAACTGCATCTTAAGTTTAAAACACGACCGATTGAGTCCACTAGCAGAAAAACAAATATAAAACATTACATAAGAAAAAAAAGAAAAAAAAAAAAATTATTCAGCTCAGGAGCTGGCAAATAACTATCATATTGCCAGTTAGTTATCAAGTGCACTTGGATACATTTAAGTTCCGATAGCATAGGTCAAATACAGCATTACAAACATCCAAACAACTGCATGTCAACGCAAATGGACAACTCACCGGACAACAGCGTCCAAATGACACCAAGATCCCTTCAGTGACCAACGCCAAAGAACTTAGAGTTAGAACTTCCAAGTTCTTTGCCAGCGTCTTACGCAAGCACACAGCGGCCACAACACACCGGTCGACTTGTTTTGTCAGTATTATGCCGTTTAACTTCCCGGTTCAATGTTCCTACCTCTACCTAAGAAGGAAATATGGTGGCCCATCTGTTGATCTGTTGGCTCGACACCAGCGAGCAGTCTTGCATCCTAGTGTAAGGTACTTTATTCCAATTTTCCTCGTAGGCTCACACAAAATTTGAAGATTCTGAGATAAATAAAGCCGTAGATATTCAAGGAAAAATGCTTTCGTTTGGCTTTAAATGGATGCAAATAATTATATCAGCATTCGAGTTGTGATACTATAGTTAGGCTAAACAGAGCGGGCGTGTGTATGTGTGTATGTGTGTGTGTGTGTGTGTGTGTGTGTGCGGACTATTTTGACTTCTTATGTAATTTGTACGCATGGCCATGTTACCCTGCCCTAAATTAAGGATAATCAATTTATGATAATTAACTTCTCTCATTATTGAGTGTATGGTGTCTCGGACTACTCTATCTCATCTCAAAAGTTCACACCGTTCGTATCATATTCAGGGTTCGCTGTCTACCTTTATTTCCGAATATGTACGACATGTAATTAGAGCCTTTTGTGTTCATACACATAATAATTCGGTCAGCCACTCAGCCTCCGACGCCGGCAAGAATCAACAAATCAAGGTATTGATTTATGTACACGCGGGATCTTCCTTTGCTATAGGAGCATCGGTGACCATGCACGAGTCTCTCCACGAGCACGAGCACGATGCACGAGCACGATGCACGAGCACCCACTCCCCTCACTCCCGAAAGCGAAGGTTCGTGCTTCAATCATAAGGCATATTCACAACGCCTCTCATTCAATATTGATGGCGGTATTTCGTTGGCATCATAACGCACTGTGCCCAATAGAATATCACCATCGTCGTTTTTGATGCACTTCGTGAAATTCACTCTCCCAACAAACATTTACAAACTCAGCAAATAGATATATAATTTAACGAGAGAGGGGAAAAAACGACAAAGAAATAACATAAGAATAATTTAATACACACTGATGACCTATTTTGAGCATATTTATGACAGTTTGTGCTCGATCCGGTGTACGTTGTCACTTGCTCGATAGGTTGACCTTTGATACTGGTGGATGTGATGGTGGTGTTGTGAGTATGGAAATCAAATGCACTTCTACATTGTACTTGATTTTCGTACTAATTACTCATTACTTACTAATTTTCGTACTATTCAGTTTAAGGTCGTCGTTGTGGCATTGCTCGATGAAATGCATGCATTGGTTATAAGGTAAAAGTTATTATTGTTCCAAACAGGAACTGACGAAGGATAAAACGCATTTGAACAAATGGATCAAAACCAAATTCGCCACATCGAAGTAAGAGGCTTCCAGCTTTGCGTTACTAGATTACATAGGTCATAGGTCATAGTTGTATTGCTTCCTTATCGCACATTTGAAAGGTGACCAAAGAATTATTACAAATCACAAACTTACAAAGGTGCCTGTTAAATGCCTGGTAACCAGTATAGATTACAATTATACATGCACCTGCATAACTGATTAATTGTATCGGTCTGATGTTAAATACAAACATGTATATCCAGACCGTTATCTATTTTGCTCTAATCTTATCATAAATATAATCAGAATAAAACACAGAAACAAAATGTCGACTTTTACTCATCGTGCACTTACTAAAGGCCATGCTGGATCGCAATACCCTTTCGGGAATACAACTGTTCGGGCACTTTAGGATGGTCTATTATTTAATGCCTGAGCTACCCTTCCAAGGCCAACATCTGATCGATCTCAATCATTTGCTGCTTTTATTTACCACCAAAGACCGCTTTTAAATGTACATATAGCCCTTGTGAGTCCTTGCGGCTGGAGACAGGGTGTAATTTCAAGTAAGATAGATCTAACCATCCGTTCATTAAAATGTCGTAGAGGTCCTCTGTGATAAATGTAGTACCCCACACGACACACAGAGACACTTAATGGAATGAGAAGTGTCGTTAGGTGTTCTTGGCTGCAAACCCATTGGGAGTCATTTTGATGGTAACTTGAATCGGACGACGGTCAATCATTCTAACATATATACGGTCTGTCCATGTAATGGCCAGGCTCTCTTGTATTGCCTGCTTGTGTACGGGATGACACAGAGGTTAATCAGAGCATTATTGATATAAACTAATTCATTGTAGATCCTAAATAATATTTATGCAAAATTAGGAGTGTCTTTATTGAAGCCAGGGTAAATTTGTATGGAATAGGAAAGTTAAAATTGAGATATATTCAGCACTACAGTATATAATTCTGAAATTACTTCTCGCAAATTTGATCGTTTAATTAGATGCGCATATAATTAGTGTAATTTAATTAACCACCTCTTCATTTTACACGTTATTCATGTGTAAATGCGTGTCAATCCAAGTTCCTGTTTTTCTCAATGGTGATCAGTACAATGTTTCAACATACACATGCATTCGCGTAGGCGGAGGCACACTGCCAATCTGGCACTTTATACCCTCTCCTTCCACAAGTTTTTCCCCACGCTTTATATTCTCTTCGATTTAATTGGCTTATTTTTGAAAACACATGTTATTGTGGCAGGTTACCGGGAGTACATCAATAGAGTTTATGCACCTGTACAGGTTTTATGTATTATAATATTATGTCTCCAGGGCGAAGCCATTCTGTCATGCCCTTGGACAACAATGGGCAAGTAGGTACGCATATGGAATATCCCTGGATAAATATGCAGCTTATATAGGCAATAAAATAATATGTTTACAATGGTATTTCTTCCATTGATGGCAACCGTAATTCTTTACATTAATTCGGTAGATGAATGACATAGAAATGAGATAGGTATGGACGATGATTGATGCAAAAGATTTCAGCAGATGCATGAATTAAAGATAATGACTTTATCGGTGGATAATAACGAATGGTAGGAGCAAAGATAAAATGAACTTGTTAAACAGCTTTTTACGCCTAGGTGGGGCGCAGAATGTTCCAATCAAAGCAATATTTATCAGCTTTTTCTTAATATACATACTGTTGTTGGGATCATTGTTATTATACACAAACAATCAAAATATGTTTAATTAATCAGTGGATTTACAAGCCTCGATTTAATAAGAGTTTATGACATAAGTAACTCTGCTAGGATTTTGCATACCACTTGATCCGAAGGTGCACATTATTTTACAATCAATTGCAAATATCAGTCACGTGGTGTAAGCTTGCAGGCAACAGCCTATGGATTACCCTCGAAGGGGGAAAAGGAAATCATTAAAAAAGGCCTCCGACCAAGAATCAAAGCAAGCCCCATGTGAACTCCGACCTACACTTAATTAACACGTTAAAGATGCATATACCCTGAAGACTAGCTAGGAGACCTCGGATCGTTGTACAGAGATACCGAGTTTGCCATTTCATCTTTGTTCATTGGCGCCTCAGTCGGTGTAATGAATGCAAGAGGATCCTGTTGTGACCCCACCTGGCCAGGATTCTAAACTAACCGCTCTTAAGATATTTCATCATCTACCCAACTCAGAACGATATGCAGGACCATGGAGCATTAGCCCATTCCACGATAAATCTTTGCTGAGTAAGGATTACAGAAACAGAAGAAGGAAGCACACGATTTCTGGTTGAATACGTTCCCCAATCGGAACTGCATCTTCCAGCCGTCTCCTGTTCACCACTCGGACATTGATCAACTGAACCGCGCCAATGACAAATTAATCTCTCTTGGTGGGTTTCACACACTTAGAAGTGCACGATCATGATTAATTTACTAATTTCTTTGTTTCTGTTTCTTCATATGCATTTTATGAGCTTTTGCAACAATTGCATAATGCAGGTAAGTTAAGCAGAACATGCATTGGAGTGATTGAACTGGGTCATACTGAACACCAAAGGAGAGATGGTTGTGGCCGAGTGGTTATAAGCGTGCTCGCCTTGAAATGACTTAGCGCTGGCCACTGGAGGAGGTTCTGCTTACCTCCTCGGAGATTTCAAGATCGTATATTTCATAAGTATACCTTAATATCGGATCAATATAGGGTAAAATAACGAACATTGAAATGTTCTATAACATATTTAGCCATATCTCCACTGTGATCAAGCGCTGTTATAGTATGATCTGGGTTATTGAAGTTCGTCAACACCAACGGAGAATTGCGTAAGTTTCCCACATTGTTGCCCGTAGATTGATGAGCTTCATAGCACTGAACGAACGTTCACCCGTCGCAGTGGTCACGTGTGATGTAAATATGAGCTCACCTCCAAAAAGACTAGAAAACAATCATCAAAACTGATCAAAGATTGCTCGAAGGAGCATGCAAGCCTTGGAAGCTGAATCTCCCTTCAATAATGACACTTCCTCCAATGCTGCAACGGCTGCGCCATAAAGTTCATTGAAGATGAGGACTGTATCTTGTCTTTCAACCGAGTTGCACAATGTTTTATTAGTCGAGTGCAGTCAGATTCATTTCTCTTGTATGCGGTTTTCGTATTTTCCAGAACAATAAAATATTTATTTGTTTAAGTAAAGAAAATTGTATTTACATATAAATATATATATCGATATTAATATAATAATATTAACAATTATATTTATATAATTATAAATTAGTCTTTTTTTAATTATTGGGATATTTTTTTAGCCGAGGGGGAGGCCATCGCCCCTCCGCCCTTAGCGTGAATACGACACTGATCTTGACTGCTACCATAGAGTTGCACACAGAGCCACTAAAGGGACCTTCCAGGTAACTCAGAACGTGTTACGTGTTGTCTAGATTTAGTTACATTATGCTGCCCCTCCTTAATTAGCTGTATATTCTGCTATAGGAGGAATCTTTGCTAATTAGTCTGTACTATGATGAGGTGTGACGTCACTGATGCCTGTTTAATTGGTGCCAGACATGCAGACATATCGGCTCTCATCTGGAGTTCAAGACCAGAGACGTCAATCAAAAGAGGGCTGTTGGACTACCCACGGTCGAGTCCGAAATCGGAACAACGACCTTTAGAGGTCGCGACACAATATATTTCACACAACGCATTACTTTGACACTTCTTTTACCTCTTCTTTGCCTTAGGAGGATCTCTGACATAATGTTTATACGTAAATAATATGTGAATGGTCTTATCAATGTTGATTTTAGTGATTGCATTTTGAGGTACATCTAATTCTAGTTATGCAAATCTCTGTTGTTCTTTTAATGGTTTCATTTTTAATGAAGTATTTTCAAGAACCGATCATGTTTAATCATTCCATTTCAACGGTTTGTCGCAATTGTGGAATATTTTACCTGTTGAAATACGGATATTGCTTAACTCGCCTCGTTTCCAATCAAAACTGAGCCATTTTTATCAGCATCAGCTTTCCAGTTGAGTTATAAACTCTGATATTTGCAAATCCTTTGAATACATGTATACCAAAGACCTTTAATGTACCAATTAAGGCAGCCCACTGTCCAGAATCACTGTCCAGTTATACCAGATGTTGTAACGGGGCATTTGTTTTGTGCTATGTGCGGTCGCATTATGACGTTTTATGTGCTGGTGAACAAGAGATCCCCTCAGACAGCAATCCTTAATTATTAACAAACAAGAGATCCCCTCAGACAGCAATCCTTAATTATTAACAAACAAGAGATCCCCTCAGACAGCAATCCTTAATTATTAACAAACAAGAGATCCCCTCAGACAGCAATCCTTAATTATTAACAAACAAGAGATCCCCTCAGACAGCAATCCTTAATTATTAACAAACAAGAGACCATGAGCTGCATGGCTGTCTTGATATGTCAGATCTTTAGGTGTGCTACTTCTCTGGTATCTCTCATTTCAATTCTGATAATATTTGTTTCCACTGCTTTTCATCAGTCAAAGCATGCACCTCACTCCCCCATAGGTATTCTAAATGCAATTAAATTATTGAGTATCTGCTCATTTTCTAACGGCATTCATGAAATACCCAAATACACAGCTCTATATATAATTCACGAGATTAACTGTGATTTAGTAACATCGGTTGCTTCGGGTTAGCAGCAAGGGAGCATGTCACGTGACGAGCGACGAGGCAGCAGACGGGTGCCAGTGACGGCGAGGCCTCGTGACCGATGCCTATATAAAGCTGGACGGGCGTTCAGCTTGGCATCCACGCGCTGCAGTAAACTATGAAATGGAGTCGATCACGGCTGAGCCTGCAAACTTAACCCAAGTGGACAACAATGAGACCTACTGGAATAACTCGGAAATGTCACTATGTAGCAACGAGGACCACCCTGCCTGCTTTGCGTCGAATGTGCTTACCTATACAGGGACCGTAATTGGGATTCTCTCAGTCGTCCTGAACCTGACTTTTCTGATTGTGATTCGATCGCTGAGGGACGCAACTCTGCCTTACAGTATCCTCCTGCAGAATCTCTCCATATCAGACATTATGGCGTCGGTGACTTTTCTCTTGGCACAGAACTGGCCACAGGGACCGTTCGGATTCATTGAGCCAACAGCGGATCTGATCTTAGTGCAGGGACTGCCTTATGTGTTCAGGGGTACACCTTGGATGTTCTTCACCGGCTATCTCCTCACCCTGACTTGCTTAACAATCATTCACTATGTGGCTGTCTGTCGACCATGGCGTTATTCGGAAATCTCCGAGAAGAGACTGATCCACAAGAGTCTGGCTCTGGTCTGGTTGGTTTCGGCTCTCCAATTAATCGTGCCAGCGACTGTTCTAGCAATCCTCTGCCTACAAGAAGATAGACGACAGGCAATGGATACCCTGTACGAAGTATCAACGATTGAGATTCAGATATGGATGGCCCTGTTTGCATTCTCAGCGATTGTGAACATTACGCTTGATGTGCTGGTTTACCAGAAAATCAAACATCTGAAATTTAAGCGAAGAAGAGCCGTGTACACTTGCCAAGAAAACAGGAACATTCGGTCGAAGCACGAGGCCTTTGTGACGGTCAGTCTGCTCATGCTGACCAGCTTATTTTGTCGCCTACCATTCCCTCTGATGGCAATCCTAGGCTTCAGTCTAAGTTCTGTATTAGGCCCACATAGCCTCCTCATCATCAACTCCCTCACAGTTCTACTCCTTCACGTCAACTTCTTTGCCGATCCAGTCATCTATGTCTTACGCATGAAAGAGGTGCGCAAGTGCCTTGTTATATTGATGTCTGGCTGTCTGCAAAGGTTTAAGCATACAACTGAAACACCTGCCAAGACGTATGTGATGAACCCGCTGGTTAAGGAGACTACTCACTGCACCAGCGTGGCAGAGGTCTCGGCTCCTCGAAGGTGTAGCACCCTGCTAAAAGAAACCGACACTATTTAGTGCTTTTCCATTTGTGGTGACTCATGGATTGTTGTGATTTCGACGGTGAATCTGTTTCATTGTAAACTGAATAAAATATAATATATATAACTTTGTTTGGTTTTGATAATTTATTCATACTCTCTCTGAATATTTAAATAAATTACGATCTCAGATCACCCATTATATCTGGATGATAGAGGGAAAAACAATAACATTTTAATAGTGTGACACATACAGCTTCTATACACGAATACATATATATATATATATATATATATATATATATATATATATATATATATATATATATATATATATATATATATATATATATATATATACAGGTATATCATATATACATACACATATATGTGATATACCTGCTTATAATCCCACTATTTTTACTTACCCATCACCACATTGACCACAATACAATTCGCCTGAGGAAAACAAACTCATAATTGGCATTACGAATTACTTAACGTGCCCATGATTGTGAAGTTTTATCGTAATTGAATCCTTTGGGTATGTCGACGGATTTAACCCTTTCGTTGTTGCATGAGGCTGAGATTCAGCCCAGTCATCGATGGTGTTGGGGATAAAAACAAGCGGATGTAAACGCACGTACGACTTCCTACACTTGTTCGTTGGGGGGGGGTTTTTTTTTTTTTTTTTTTTTTTTTTTTTTCCGCGTTTTTTCCGCGTTTTTTTTTTTTTTTTCCTTGTCATTGTGCCTAATTGCCTTACATATCATATCATTACATTACAGAGTTGTTGTTGTTTTGGTTGTTGACATTTTACCCAGAATCCCCTAACTATATGCGCTTGATCGTGATGTCCCTCAGAGGGTAAGACATTTTGCAGGAATTGAGTTATATTCTGTTGTTCCATGCAACGTACCGATCAGTGACCCTGCCCAGAC
>KB299712.1:60247-200652 GCA_000328365.1 Capitella teleta
GACGTGGAGGTCGAGGTCACGGGTTCGAGACCCAACTGAGCCTGGGGCGTTATGATTATGGCGTTATGATTGTAATTCGTTATATTCATAATTTTACGGTGACTCTGCCGTGTTGCCCAACTGCGCTGTACAATACTGTATTATGCAGGGTAAAGAACTCTTTAGATTAATTGATAAGAGTATTGATTGATAAGAGAAACCTCTGTATTGTTTTGGCGCCCTTGTCACAAGATGGTGTAAGATGGAGCCGTATAAACCCCACTCGCCGTGACTTCGATCCATGTACTGCATACAGTGTATAAAATTGCGGTGCTCGCATGATGAAAAGGCCTGAAGTGGCAGGCCAGTTAAGTTGTATACCAAATAATGACAGATTGTCTTCGCACGACAAAGACAAAAACTAAACGAAGTATCCAGCTGAACAAAATAGTGTCACAGTTACCACTCGCAATGCAAACACCCTTTGTTTTGCAGAATGTTGTTTGGATGGTGGGTTTTCGGTTTGGGAAACATGAGCTATAAAATGTTTGTCATTAGTTCTTATTTTTTATTTTTATTATTCTTGTAACTGTTGAGTAAGGATTAGAGAGGTTCGGAAAATTAGAACAGAATAGTTATAGTGTAGATGTAGCTAATTGGTATAGACAACTGCGCTTCTGTGGAAGAAATGCGATATTTGATCTTTATTCAAGTAATAGTACAGTATACTATATTATATCAGTATATAATTATAGTGGTAAGATAATTGTTGTCATTTCGGTTATTCTAGTATACCTCGAAAACTGACTAAAAATTTAGTATTGCACGGGGTCGAAAGAGGAGCCTCCTTATGGATAAACATAAAATGCTGATGGACAGGTTATAGGACAACATGTCATATTGCATCCGTCAGGGAACATGGGTACGATCTCTTCAGTTTCCTGTGTTTGTAATTGACTTTTCAATAGCACCATTTTATCCTTTGTCTTGTCGCTGCACAGTGGATTATTGGTCTGTTATCCCTTTGCTTAATGGATTCATAATTCAGGAGATTGCTGATGCACCTCATGGAGTATTGTGGCCTCTGAGACATGCATCGCGGTTCGGTCGGTTCGACGGGTTGACTCGGTTCCAATGCTTACGCGAATATACAGAGAGACGGGGTTATTTAAATGAAGGGACCGTTCATTCCACCATAAATGATCACTTCATGAAAATTGAACTGTTTACAGAGAAACGAAGAGTTAATGCGCACCTTGGAGCTACAGGGCATTGACTTGTGTTGATGGATTGAAATCAGTATACCGGTAATTAATATATCTGGCAAATATTTATTGTCATTCGGCTGCTATACACAATAATTGAAAAACCACACATGAAGCGAGAATCCACAAAGAAATGTCGTAATTATTAAAATGAAAACTAGATGGCTGACCTTCGTTCGAATCGACTCAATCAGACTGAAGAACACTAGTTTATAATGCTGACCCGAAGAGCTTGAAAAAGGCGGAAAAGGCGAACAAGAGAGTTCGAGGTTTAAAACCTACGCTTTGCCTTGTCAAGCCACTCCCTCTGTTGCGCTTTGAGATAAGCTGATCCACATGGAAGTTAAAAGACGCAGTTTGATCTACATTAATAAAACGCCCAGGTCCTGGATGATCCCTACATGATCATTGGGGGCTCCTTTGATGTCATAGAAGAAAGCGATTGGAAGTTTATTTCGAATGATCGTAAAATTTTACATTATCAAGATTAAAACCATTTGCCAATCATACTCCATTCAGCCATTTTGGATTGATTGTGGTATGACACCGAATAGCTCAATCGGTTTAACCGACTGACAACAATCCCTCCGCGCCTTCTGTTCTGGCGCCCTTATCATCCGATTGGTTTGAGTGGAGCCGTAAAACCCAATCATTTACGCATTGTGGTATGACAATAGACTTTATAGACGTAAGACGTAAGATCGCCTAGTATAACGACCCCCCCCCCCTCCACCCTTGTTCTGGTGGTGCTATTACGGAGTAACACACTGGAATTGAAATGTCTTTCTTCCCTTCCACAGTAACAACCTATCCGGCTTTGAGTCTCTCAACTAAGGCAATTTCACTCTACCCCACCAGTATAGATTGGGTCGTGCCAAGCGATACCATTTGGAATGTAAATCATCGCTGATTTGTTCGACATCACACAGTAGTGCTTGTCTGTATAAAAGCGCTCAGAAGTCATATTCGTCGTCCGATTTCGACCAAAACATGCAAGTTTATTTTCATTTATGGGATTAAAATCGAATTTGACTTCAGGTACTGTAGGAGGTGAGAACTCGTTTTTATTTTGTCTTAACTTGCCAAATCTCTCGCTTAGCGCTTGGCACAGATAACATAATATACACTATTTTATAATCTGATCCATTATTATGGTTATAGGAAGAGACAGTTTGATAAACGTGACTCATACACTCATAATTACATTCACAACAAGTAGCTTAAATTAGGCATTACGTATACATAATGATATCAGAAGAAAAATAACGGACAATATATCAATAAACACACAACTAACACAATGGTATCAAATAATTGCCATCAGTGAGGCTATTCAGAAATAACACGGCTAAAATCGGTGCAGCAAACCGGAAGTTAAATTGCATGACCACCAATTGGCTTTGTCAGGTCGTAACAAGACCCAGTTATGAAATCCATTATCAACAATACAACGATCCACCCAACCCATTTGGATGGAATGGGCGCCAGCCTTAATTTTGACTGACATAATTTTAGACAATACGTTTGCTGTGTGCTCATTACTTGATGCATCGAATTTGAGTGGTTTCAAATCTCGCTTTCTTCTCACGTTCAATTTCAGATTGTCGTGACTCGTGATGTCATAAAATAAATTATCAGAATTTTGACGAAATTTTCACAAAATCTGTTTCACGTCATGCACAAAAGCCCATAAAATCGATATAATAAAAGGTTCCGAAATGAACAGAGATCCTCTTTAGAAGAGCATAAATGGACACTTGCTCGACTGGTGGCAAAATGATTATTCTACCTATTTCCGGAAAGAAAATAAAAAAATATCCAGGGGTTTAGTCGCAGGACACGGTGATATGACGAGGCCCATTGTAAAAGATGGGCAACTCGGTGTTTCACCACAGCTCCTGACGTCACGCCTAATTAGCAATATATCTCCCGCGAAATTATTAGCGATGACATTCCTTGTGTGGGCCAGGCATAGGAATCATTTTTGGTGCATCAAATAACGACTCAAAGTCCATTTTAAACCAGTTCTCCCTCCCTTTAATTACAAACGCCTTGTAATCACAACACGATGAGGATTTCGTTTTTTCGTTTTTTCGTTTTCGTTTTCGTTTTTTTTTCTTCTTTTTTTTTTCTTTTTTTTTTTTCACTTTTGATAATGGACAGGGTCAATGCAGACAAAATTCTGACGTGAGGAGCAGTTTAGCAGAAATAGTCATTTATTTTTGAGCCGGTAGTGACTGTCGAGTACTAATTGATGGTGCAATGGCAGAGCTAAAGGACAAAATAGTTGCATTAGTTATCCCGCATACCTAGCTTAATTAGCTTAATTATGTGTCACATCATTTAAGGTCTCTACTGCGTAGGTTCAATGGAGAGAATGAAGTTCAACATACGTCAGCCCTTTTTTAGCCTCATCTGACCTACTGATCTAAGGTGTCACCCAGCTTCCCAATTCACTGAAACCTTCATTGTAGAATAATCCATGTGACGACATTGACATTCTGTTGACGCGGTTGCGTATTCCAGAGGAGGGAGCATATTTTATTTCATAGCCTAAAGTCAACTTCAACTTCTGACTTGTACTCATTAACTATTATATGTTACGTGTGAGTTGATCAAAACCATCAATCACAGAAATATCGCACTTATCTCGTTCTGATCTACGCTGTATTGCATTTCAGCTGATCTTGATAATATTACTGGTCTTCGCTGGTCTCCGGCGCTACTGAACAGAAGCACCGGCACACACCGATGAAAACTCACCCCTATTTTGGTACATCAATTTCACTCGATTTCACATGACGTCACTCGGAATTCCCAAGATGGCTCACAAGGCGAGGCGAGTGAAAATGAATTCACTGTATTTGCTGAATACGACCAGTTGTACCTTATGTTACTATAAATAGCAGCCAATGAGATGTCACCTGTCATCGGTGTGTGCCTGCGTCATTATATATATGACCAGGGAACCAATGAAGATATACTCATATATATAGCTGGCTGATCGTATCAATAATGGTCTCTCGATCTAAAAGGGTTTTAAAATTGTCGCCTTTTATATTTATGCTATATATATATATTCCTAAAGAATCAGTTAAAAAGTAGCCCCCCCCCCCACCCCCAGAAAAAAAAAAAAAAAAAAAATAATAATAATATTAATAATAATAATAATAATAATAATAATTAAGTCCATTGGATCACCCGGGGATTTCTACTTACAGGCAAGGAAATTGCTCCCAACAAAAACCAAAAACTAGCTACATGTAATTCTATGTGACACTATTTGGGGATTACGTAATACAATGACTCGTGCAGATACCCCACTCGATCAGTAACCACATGAATGTTTATGGAGATTAACGGAGCTGAAACACCCGCCCCTGATTCATCATTCGTTGATATTAGACTGAATGGAAAATGACGTCTCTTTCTGGAACCAAAATAAACCGGGATGTTTGCCGGAAAAATATGCATGACATTAGCGAGTTTGACGTTACATCAGTCATTGTTGTTGATCTTTTAATATATACAACACCATTTTCCACCCGAAAGCATAAAAATCTCGGATACAATATCCGAAAACAAGGACTATGGCGATCAAGAGTTGATCAACCCACGATCATAAATTATTCCAATTATACCAAGCCATACACATACGCTAAGAGGTATTGCAAATTGCAATTCTCAGATCGAAAGTAGACGTTAGTGGTGATGTTATGACACCTCGCTTTGGTTTCTCTTTTCCCGCCATCTCGGGCCATGAACATGAATAATACACATCACCATCTCCCTGTTGACCCCATTGACCTTAGGGTGCAGCAGAGAATTGCTCCTGGCAAAAATTAGAATCCTCCGAGACACAAAGTTCCATTGAATAATTCAAAATCATCCATCAGACTCAAGGTCCATTGCGTGACCACTTGGTGGTCATCAGGGAAGAGTTTGGCCCCATGGGAGAACACGTGACCTGACGTCACTTGAATATCGTCCTATAGGCGAACCAGAATTAGATCAGGTGAGATTGACATATGTATTGAATCCTTGATTTGAAATGGGGCTTTTTGGGGCAAATTCCTTTTAGAAACCAGTAATTTTATGGTTATGAAGATTTAAAATGTGTTTTCGATCCTTCCAAGCGGAACAAATCGAGATGAGGAGAATGCGAGATTTAATTTAACTTATCAGCAGAGAGAGCTGCCTTTTGGAAATAGGGTGTGATGTCTTAGGAGTTAGAATGCATCAATCCCATCCAAGAAGTAAAATGTTGCATCGTACAATCCGTGTACGCTTCATAATTGTTGGGTTCAATCAGGATTAATGGATGTTGGAATATCACCTCGGGAGGAAACTGCCTGGTAATCTGGGTTGATCAATGAGGGCGAGCAGCTCATCAATTTGCCTCGAGGCCAAAGTGCGTCTTTTGATGCTTAGTAAGTAATTAAACGTAATAATTTAACAGCCTGATGATGATACACAGAAGGGGGAAATTCGGTCAGAAAAGTGAAAACAGAGCAGCTCTTTTGATGAACATGGAATGCGCGGATTATCCTTGAATGTCATGTAGCGACAGTAAACACCAATTTGTGCTTCCAGGGGTCGTTTTTTCCTCCTTCAACACAATTCAACAGACTTCTGATCATTCAATCCAAAGCGTGTTAATGGTCACTTAAAAATGGGTCACAAAAATGCGTGACTTTTTTCTTCTTCTTCTTTGAATATTTTGCTCGCTTCTTTTTTAGCTGACGTAGCTTTATGGGGAAAATAATGCTCGCTTTATTCATCAACGAGACTATCCTTCATTTAGACCACATTTCAACATTCAATTACTGTCAACGTTTTATAAATAATTACGTTCTGCTGAATGTAATCACTGAAGCCAATAAGGAAGTATTCCCAGTCAATCTGAGACACCTGCATAATAATGAACATGATGCATGAAAATAAATGACTTAAATGATGGGTTGTCTTATGGCGGTCACAAGAGCAACATACATGCACAGTAGTAGCGTTGCATTATTATGATCAGAAGATCTTCGTCTGATTGCGTTATGCTGACGGCCTTGATTACTAATTGTTATGCATTCAATCTGTGCGTTATGATACACCGTGTGAAGCGCTTCAGGTAGGCCTATACTTGGCATCATACAGTCATGTGTGTTGCACTGCGCCGTAACTAGTCTCCATGCTTGCACCTAATACTATTCCTGATGTTGTGTAAATCAACCCACAAAACAATATTCTTCTTTTCTTCGTGACCCAAACAATTAATGTCTTCGGAATTATGGCCTTGTGCTACAGTCACTCTTGTATTCTAAGTAATACAATGTATGATCGAGTACAAGGCGAAAGTTTAATACTGAAATATTCATTTAGACACACATTTATAGTGACATGTTATATTTATCTAAATTATCAGAATGGCAAATTCGTAAGGCAGCAGCAGATGCCTCAAGTATGTCTCTTCCACACAACACTAATATTAAACATATGTCGCAGAATAATTAAATTAAATAGCTGCGTGGCTTTTGATCGAAGGATGAAAAATTAGTGGGTATTTTTGATGCACACCTGTAGCGCAATTTTTATGTCAACTTAATTTTGTTATTGATGGATTTCCATTGAATATTGATCACAGCAAGCCAATACACAAGCAGTGAACTCGATTAAAATTAGCGATCAAATGTTGCGAGAAAGTGTTATGAGAGGCCCACAAAACAAACTGTTGGCACCCGAAATGAGGCTTTGACAGTGATATTGGTAGAAGTGCGCTCATTCAAAAACTAGCTTTGCCAGGGAAATAAAAAAGCTACGTGTGATCTTGTGAATATAATGAATATTCATTATGTGACGTCACTACTTTGTGTGTGAAACCTGTTGATTTCTACAGGACATCAATTCATCGCCAATTCCGCTCGCTGCTTAATGCACGTGTGATCTTGTGCTATCTAACCTCCAAATTTCACGTCTCTAATATTACGCGTTCTATGTAAGGTCGAGATCTTTTCGAACAACCCTCGTACATAATTCTTCATACGTGATGCTTAAACATGTGGATATTGCATTATATTGTTGAACTTTGGCTAGCCAAAGTTCAACAATATACGATGATATGAAATCAGCTGATTTCATATCATCGTATAACGAGAAGGGCTGGTATAATAGTTGTAAGAATATTGGTCCTTTTAAGTTATTGCATAAAACTCAATATGAGACTTTTACATAAATTAATCGGCGCTTAGTAGAACCGCTATGTGACCGAAATGCTATTTCAGTCAGTACTGGGATTATCTTCATAATTGATGCTTAAACTTGAACTTTCCAATAAATAGGGAATTGCAAACATTCTTCTGGTAGGCCAGTTTCCACACCAGCAGAGCTTGCAGAGGAGGTGAACATCATCTGGTGCCGACTTTCACAATCCCGGATGAAATGCTTTACAATCTCAACCACGAAGGAAGCCTTGAAATATAAGTATTAGTTCGGCCGCGACAATGATATGCTAGTTTGGGGCTGTCGGCATGCCTTTGTTAAAGTGAGGGAGAACTGGTTAAAAATGGACTTTGAGTCGTTATTTGATGCACCAAAAATGATTTCTATGCCTGGCCTACACAAGGAATATCATCCCTAACGATTTCGCGGGAGATATATTGCTAATTAGGCGTGACGTCAGGAGCTGTGATGAAACACCGAGTTCCCCATCTTTTACAATGGGCCTTGTCATATCAGCGTGTCCTGCGACTAAACCCCTGGATATTTTTTTATTTTATTTTCGGAAATAGATAGAATAATCATTTTGCCACCAGTCATGCGCGAAAAAAAAGTATTTTTCGCTATTTTTCTTATTTTAGCAAGCGATTTTCTAGGACACCTACCATGTTTCTCATCATGAAACAGTAAAAAGGTCAGCTAGAGTGCACCACGCATGCGCAATACTGATGCTTTCGTTTCGTAAACAACAAAGATGTCCTTTTATGGCGAAGATGCTCTGCTCTGATTGGCTGAAATCGATAGCTTCACGGGACCAATCACGGCAAACCCTCAGCTGACGTTTGCCTCCTATACTTTGCAATGGAAGCCATTCTTCCATAGGCGCAATGCTAACCCCGATATTCGGAATGCATTATTTCCTTACGCTTGCATCCAGGCATGGTGTTCTTGGCACGAAATGCTATCAATTGGTGCTATGAATCAATAGAACATCACTTAAAATTTAGTTCCCCATCCCTTTTTAATACAAAGCATGTTCTTTTTCTCAATAAAATGCATTCAATCAGGAACACGTCTTGTGAGCATTCCAATATAATTTGATACATTTATAATATTATCACATATAGCAGCTCAAAATATATTCGTAATCTGTATAATATGCTACAATTAAATAACTGTACAATTATGGCCATCACCATGGCCATCATCATGGGCATTCATGGCATGATTATGTCATGTTAAATACGATCACACGTATTAGCTAGATCTCGAGTAGCATATCAATAGGCACGTGAAGATGCGTCCTGCTGGTCAGACTGGGAGTGTTAGGGAGGTAGTGGCTATTTCTACTGCCCTTCCTGACGTGTGCCCGCCCTGGAATGCCCAAGAGAGTTCGTTTTCGTTTCTTTGCCACCTTCACACGGGATGAGCTGCCGCTTGGCGGGCTGTACGGAGGGGGCGGAGTTCCTGAGGCCTCGCCCCCTGGAATGAACGTACTCTGCAGTTCGTCCAGCTGGATGCCCATGTCTTCCCTGGTACTCTGTCTGACTGTGAGGTTTCGAGGATGAATTCCATTCCTACGTGGAGTTCGAGCAGGTGTTGGTTCAACTCCAACACTTCTGGTCTTTTTGCTGCATGTATTTAACCGTGAACAGAACAGGATCAGCATGTCCGTGGCGAGTTCAATGAACTCAAAAACGGTGAATAGTGAAAATCCAATCCACAGTCCTAGGATGCCACCTATGTCAGATAGAAATGACGTCACCTGGAAAAGCAATAATACGATTAGAAGTATAAGTACCATTCACACTGCATGAAATGGAATATCAGACTTATAAGGTATTCCGATTATTTGAAGATGATGAATGATGATGCCTCGAATTAGTGTTACTCAGGATATGCAAATATACCTGTACATTATTGTAAAATATGTTTGTAGAATTTGCCCAATGAACTACTTTTCAAATAATATAAAAAAATCTCTTTTTAGCCAAGAAACCCTCCTTTTCGTGCCTCGATGTATCAACTTTCAGCAAACTAATATGGAATCGCCATCTAAATTCATATAGCCACGAAAACATAATTTCCGATGCAATAAAAGACCTGATATCAATAAATAATTATATAATTCCCATGCTAAACCTTGAAGAAAGAACCATTCTGTCAATATTTCTCTACCAAATATAGTATTATGCGTTTCATTATTTTTTCTATTGTGTTCTATGTTATTTCTTCCACATTATTGTACACGAGTTGTACGAAACAAATGTATGCAAAATAAATGTATGCAATTATGCATACAGCTTTTGTATACCTATTAGACTATTGCATATAATATTATAATAATATGTGTACATATATAATGGTACATGCGTATTTTTGTGTACCTATATGGCTATTAATTGATTTATTCACCGAATATGCTGTCCTTTCACTGATTCGTTCATAATTGAATTCTTCAAAATGGATCTCTAATTTGATGAGGTTATTCTTGTAATCGAAGGATTTGTCTGTCATCTGGATGCCAGTTTTGGCGGAGAGTGTCTGAAGCACTGCGTCCTGTCAATGAGAATTATTTCATACAATATATACAAATTATTTTATTTTATTTTATCAATATCAGTCATTTTAATAGTTCCACAGCCACCTCGATGATGGTATATACTTACCCTTTGAACCCTCGATGGCCATATTCCAATTGAAGACCCAAGTTTATAGGTAGATTGTCTGAAAGTTGAAATGTTCCAACAAGACATTCGTTATATTTACAGGTTAAATAATCGTGTTTATCTTAAAAGTGCATACGTACAATGTAAGAATTATCCACGTGCTTTCTTCATATTTTAGTCTGACAAAATATTAAGTTAATAACAGACATCTGTTCCAATGTGGATCACCAAATTAGCTTATCATATATTATCTTAATTTACGAAGTGAAACGATAGCACACTAAATTTCTGGACAGCAATGGATACTGGCTTTTGGCCCAATCAATGTTAGAAAACATATTATGATTACTCAATGTAAGGTCACCAGCTTTTAAGTGGTATAATTATCTGTTTCTCGGTTGTGTGTTGATTCTCCTGTCCATATACTTACCTACATTCAGGTGGGCAGAAGCAATCGAGAGAGTTATTCTTGAATCTCAAGTTCACCGAGTAACGACAATCATCTGAAAAAAACCGCATTTCACCAATCCAATATTATGATATTGCTTCATAAACACACATCACCTTGAATGATATTATTAGAATCGCATGCTTTGACCTGCTTCTTGCCGAAAGCCGTTCCATACATTGGGTAATATGGATCTCCGCAATTACAGATGTCGATTACATTTCTTTGGTAGCAGGTTTTTTGACAAGCCTGCGATTGATAGAAACAATTAAAGTAGATCTTAATCTTTAATACTGATACGTACATTCATGCTGTATTGTACCCCGTACATCTCCTGATAGACGTTGGTTGAAATATTTGAATGCTCCAGGTCGGAACAATTTCCATACGGATGCGATTTTCTCTCAACTTCTAACTGAAAATGAAGTAGAATAGAATCCGTGCTGATCGATGGATATCCTTACCTGTCTGATCCCTACAGAAGTGGAGTGACCAGGACTGACCGTGATGCCCTCATCTTCAGGGAAGGGCATTCGGTTCTGAGTGTGAATCACTAATCTAATCCCAGCGGTGTCACCGACTTGCTTCACGTACTCGTTTTGATTGATGTTCAAAATCATATGCAATCCTGCAGAAATGAAAGAATTTTAATTTCCAGTTCACTCTATTGTCAGTTTTTGTACCATGCCGACGTCCAGCTTTTGTAGACTGAAGTAAGGTTTTCGTTTTGTTCCACCCTGCGTTGAAGATGTAGCAATTTCCATGGATCGAGTTATAAAACTCGGTGAAGTCCCTAAGATATTGACGGTTTATGCTATGCACGTTAGCTCGGGTAGATACGCAATGACTGACACATATGATGTAAAAATATCAATTATCTGGGCCAGAGCAAGGCCGGGATACCAATATATTTATCCAAAGCCACATAGATATTTTCACATCCATGTGGCTTTGGTCCTGATTGGTGGCTGACAAATATGATGTAAAAAGGCTGAATCGACACTCCAGCCTTGCTTGGCTCTGATAATGAAATACTGGCGTATATGATGTAACAATTTATAATATAAAATACCATTCATTTGCACAACTCACGATAAATAGCATTCATAGCCAGAGTACTTGCAGTCAAGAATTAGATCCGACACTTGGAAGCCAAACGCCCGTTTAGTCTCCAAAGGCACATCAGCAAGAACTTCAGTGAACAATTCCTCTTCTTTGAAATCCTCTCTAACTGCTACTCTTTCCGGGAATGAGCTGCCATTCACAGTCGGGTTCGTGGGTTTTGGAGTCGTTGTCAAAGGCACGAAACTAGTATTTGGTGGTGTAGTCGTGGAATTGTTTGGTTCCTCGGGGGTGGTTCCAGAAATATCACGTGCACACTTAGCTGCTTCAGAGATACTTGAGGCCGTGCAAGAATTACAACTGTCAGATATCGAGTCAGCAAAGCAACAAGTACAGCAACATGTAAAAGAATGGCTCCATGTTGAGTAATGCGATGAAGATGTGGTTGGATTATCCACAGAGAAGGTTGTATCTTCATTTGTCATATCAACGTCTGCATGCACTGTTGGTGTGGTAACAGCTATAGTAGTCATTCTAGATGTGCTCATTCCAGGAGATGTTGATGCCTGAGAAGTAGCATCTTCAGTGATGCTTTGTTCAGCAGAGTTTGTAGTCGTAGCAGGACCTAGTGTGGTATCAGCATTGGTTGTAGCTGACATCGGTGTTATATCAACAATGGTAGTAGCTGGTTTTGATGTTGTTTCTGGAATGGTTGTAGTTGGCGG
This sequence comes from Capitella teleta, assembly GCA_000328365.1. NCBI lineage: Eukaryota > Metazoa > Annelida > Polychaeta > Capitellidae > Capitella > Capitella teleta. The sequence goes on from KB299712.1 coordinate 72,603, forward strand.
TGGTGTTGTATCTGCAAAGGTTGTAGCAAGCTTTGGTGTTGTAAGAACAAAAGATGTAGTTGGCTCTTTAGGTTTTTTAGTTTTGTTTGTTTTTTTATCCCGTGAATACTTAAGCTTTAAAAATGACATACCAGCAAAAGTTGTAGCTGGTTTTGAAGTTGCATCAGCTATGGTTGTTGCTGGTTTTGATGTCGCATCAGCTATGGTTGTAGCTGGTTTTGATGTTGCATCAGCTATGGTTGTAGCTGGTTTTGATGTTGCATCAGCTATGGTTGTAGCTGGTTTTGAAGTTGCATCAGCTATGGTTGTAGCTGGTTTTGATGTTGCATCAGATATGGTTGTTGTTGATTTTGATGTTGCATCAGCTATGGTTGTAGCTGGTTTTGATGTTGCATCAGTTATGGTTATAGCTGATTTTGATGTTGCATCAGCTATGGTTGTAGCTGGTTTTGAAGTTGCATCAGCTATGGTTGTTGCTGGTTTTGATGTCGCATCAGCTATGGTTGTAGCTGATTTTGATGTTGCATCAGCTATGGTTGTTGCTGGTGTTGATGTGGTATCAGCTATGGTTGTAGCTGGTTTTGATGTTGCATCAGCTATGGTTGTAGCTGATTTTGATGTTGCATCAGCTATGGTTGTAGCTGGTTTTGATGTTGCATCAGCTATGGTTGTTGCTGGTGTTGATGTTGTATCAGCTATGGTTGTAGCTGGTTTTGATGTTGCATCAGCTATGGTTGTAGCTGATTTTGATGTTGCATCAGCTATATTTGTTGCTGGTGTTGATGTTGTATCAGCTATGGTTGTATCAGAGTTTGATGTGGTATCAGCCCGTTTTGTTGTGAGTATCGTATCATCTGAGAATAAAGAATGTCATACATAATTCGCATATGTGGCCTGATTGCGAACCCACTGTTTAATTTACAAACATAACGGTAGAGACTGGAACATTGCATGTCTAACCACAATCCTGCAGACGCCATCCGCACACACATTCCGCTTGCTACTGCCGGAGGATTCTTCAGCCAGTTTGTATAATTCACCAGACTGCCATCATTCCAGATCCAGGGTTCATTTGCCAGTTCTAAGCCGAGCCAATAGTCCTTGTTAGACTCGTCAATTCTAGAGGTGATAGTTTATTAAATTGCAAGAAAAATGCATACAAATGTATCCACTTAACTCACGTTATAGACTTGACAAAGTCTTGTTCGGCTTGATCGTGAATACTTGCTAGATCAGCTTTTTCTTCGTGGCATCTCTCTTCAGCCGCTTGGAAAGATTTCTTGTCAACTGATGGTAAATAGCAGTCTGACCGAAATTCAAACCAGTCCGAGTTTGGGCAGATACCTGAGAGAAAAGAAATTGAGCTAAATTTTCCATTTCAGTATTAACAAATGAGTACTAGTTGCTCTCCGGTGGCGTGTTTTCTTGGTTGCGTTCTCGTCCAAAGCGGATTCTCGAAGTGATTGGATTGGGTTTACTGAACGCTTATGCCTGGACGATGTTCCGGGAAGTGCAGAGGCCTTCACCGGTGACATGTTGCAAATTGTCACAGCCGGGAATGTCATCTCGGTTTTGTGTAACATCTTTATGTTCACGTTGACAGGATACGAGATGAATGTTTGCGTGATGGCGGTCAAGTTGTAGAGAAATCCAGCAGTCATTCCACAAAATATAATCACCCACATGCTCGTCTTGACAACTCCTGCGAAGAAATGTCAATATAATTTAAAACCCTTGAACTTTCGCTTATTAATTGATATACTTTACAATTCATCCACTCCAATAATTATATGCACTTGAAGAGACGCATTGCATTTTATAAATTGGAAAATCATAATAATGGTTATATGTTTTTATTGCTCGCGATTCTTACAAGATCTATTGACAATCTGGTATCCATCAACGAGTATGTGAAATTGATAATTTGTTATAAATAAAAATAAGATTTCCTTTCACCGAAAAGCACCAACAGAATCATACAGTTACATTTCCGTTAGTTCGTTGGTTATCACTATCTTAATCAAATAATGAAATGGAATACATTGTATTGGTTCAATTCAAATCTTCACTCTTCAAAGATCACTCATTCGTCCCCTCCCCCCTCCCATATCTCCCTCCTAAAGGTGAACAATCGTATATCTTTGCATGTATTGAATTGCATATATATTTTATTAATGTTTCTGTCCAAAACTGTTTAGGGCAAATAATGTATACCATTATCAACTAGCTATTAAACCAAAACTATTAGGCAGACTTAGATTGAATATTCATAATTAAGGCTATGGAGGGTTTAATTGGAGTGTCTAGTTCTTCCGTGGACAGCGTATGTACATTCAATTATTCATGCATGACTTATTATATTTTAATTAGATCAAACTTGAAGTAAACACCGTTAATAAAAGTGTAAGTCACAAAAAGACACATTGAAAACAAATTACCACGGAATCCACACCCAAAATATTCTGAAGTATTAAGAGTACAACATTCTACAACTTATTTGATCTGCCGAACAAAAGAGACATTTATAAAGATAGTAATGCATGGGCCTGTGTGGGCCACCCACCTTTCGCTTGCTCTACGTGTGGCACCCCGTGTGCAGTCGTCTTTTCCTTGAATCCTTTCCAGATGTGTCCAACTTCCACCCGACCGAGGCCATCGTGATCAGCCGCCAACGAGAAGCAGTATATTAGTTTCTTAGTGCTTTGTTTCCTTCCTGGGATCTCAGCCAATGGAGATGAGCCACTCTCTCGCTCCTTTCTCCTCTTCTCTATAATGCTTTTCAGTCGTTGGTGTCTCATGTTCAACACTTAACAACATGAGCCAAATTACCAACAAAGCAAGCGATGCCGCTTCTCGGTAATGCTGGCGGCTTTCTGGTAGCCGCTTGCTTTATGAAGCAGCTCAGAATACCCGTGTCTTGTGAGTAATCAAAGAGGCCACCGGACAGAAGAGCGATTGTAAATTTAGCACGATGCATTAGGGATTTCCGTGACAGCAAGACGCATAAACTTTGTTCTCGTGTTATAATATACACACAAGGTTGACAGCGAGTACATGTGCACGGAATTGAGTTGTGAGTCGATGTGATCGAGTGATTTTTATATGGCGTGCCGTGTGTTGCTCCCAGATGATTATGTCTCTTTAATATAAATTGGTCTTAAGTGTTTTTATTTTCTACTTTCAGAAACTGAAACCATTGTATTACCATTGATTCCAGTTGGCGCTAGTCTTTATGAGCAGAAATGCAAGGCGCCATCATTTCCGATATGCCTCAATCCTATCCCTGAATCTATGGAATTAGAGTTTTGCTCTTTTGGTGAATGTCACATCATCCAACAATTATTCAATGACGTCTGTTACAGTGTAGGCCCTACTGTCTCAGCCGATGACATTGAATTGTCTGGCCGACGTTTTTCAACGTTTCATTATGGTAATCTCTGTGCATATCAAAGTGAGTATCCCATGCACTAATGCGATCGTGAGTTAATTATATTTGTGAAATGCATGCATATAAAGGTTTCCAATCCATTCAGAGCATTTCTTTAACCCGCAAGTTCACTAACCATCTATCTTAGGAAGTGCGTGACACAGCGGTGCATGAAATAAACATAGAACTTAAGACTGGAGTGGCAATCCCCACTTGGCAATCGATCGGAGCCGGAAGTAGAAGTGATCAATTTGACCACCGGACGTCATCGATAACAACCTACACTTGAGATGACAGTGGCTGATGAGACCAACTTGTAAAGAAAAAAAAATTCCCCTTGCAAATGTCCCTCAAAATTCCGTGCGCGATTGCTAATAGTTACACACAATATTTCAGTGAATGAAGGTTTGATCAATGGCTGACAATTGTATAGGGGTCGCTCTACGGAATTTGTCCTTGAGCACCAATGAAGGAACAACGACAAATGACTTTCACCGGAAGTGCAAAACAGGTATTTCTCCCAAGAAGAAGTGTCTAAAAATGTGATGATTTGTGATCAATTGAACCCTCATTTCACAAAGTGTGCCTTAATTTATAACTTGACGAAGGCATTCACACTTATCCCATGTAGCCATCAATTTGAGCTGAATAAGAATTATTTTGTCTTTAGCTGATGGTAAAACCTCCGTGCAAAGCCCCAAAGCATTTCCACAAAGGCGAAGGTCCTCCTGAGAAGAGATTGTTCCAGGGGTCCTTCAACAATGTTCAGTGTCACGTTCTTTACATTGCAAGTCACGCGACATCTTCAATGTTACCTTTTACACGTTTTCCATTTTGAGTTGAGCCATAGTACAATTTTTCACCTCGATAATTCTTCATTAATTGTGCAGCTAAAATGTATTCGATGATGGTGTTCATCTTTTGACATAATACGCGCACAAGCCTTTTTGCACCTACAAATATTCCTAGTCCAATTGCTAAATACATATAATAACAATAACATTATGTTATTTTTGTGCAATTTTAATGATGTATGCCTGATTGAGTTATACATTCAGATTATTACCTCACTTGTGAGACACGAATTTTAGCACCACCTTCTAGAATTCAACTTCATATAGAAATATGTTTTGTTCTTACCCCAATAATTGAGACCCCAGTGACGTGTGATTTGAATCTACAAGCTTGAACGATAATATTGGATGTTTATTCATCGTAAACTGAACTGTAAAATTTTAGAAGCTCTATATAAAACTTGTCAATTCATAGACTTCTTCGCCTATGCTGGGAGCCCTGCATTCTGGTCTGGGGTGCAATTAGGTTACCGTGTTGAAGTGTACGAAGCAGAATTCCCTGAGAACTCGCGTGCTGTTCAATTGCGGCCATCGGTCACTTCGGAATGTGAAGAATAGGTGGTTGGATAGTATACACCCTAAAACGATGAAACTTCACGAATGAACCAATTCCAATATATTTTTCGCCTGAGAAATATCATTGTTTTCCAACTTTTGGAGATAAATTGGACAATAGTCTCGTACTTGTTCTTGTGGTGATATTCATGCGCTGCCAACAATCCCATAACTCCCCGCGAGCGCATGCGCAATAGGTTAGCGTCGAAAATAACGATCCAGTGTCGCGTGAAATGACGTGTGACTTGAGCTTGCTCACAGCAAAGATACTCCCCTGATGGAGTATCTTTTCTCACAGGACGAGCCAGCATGCGACGATTTTAATATCGTGTGGTATCACGGAATTAACGACACGAGAGTTCTGCGACGTAATCCAAAGACAGAATGCAATTCGTCTTTGATTATACATAATGACCAATTCAATATACATGCATTTGTATATTAATTAGAAGCAGAGCAAAGATGCGTTATGACATTGGGTATCTTTGCAGGGGTTCTCCGGCGCTACTGAAAAGAAGCACCGGCACACACCGGTGAAAACTCACCCGGACTCACACGTTACTCGGATTTCCCAAGATAGCTCACAAGGCGAGGCGAGTGAAAATGATTTCACAGTATTTGCTGAATACGACCAGTTGACTAAATGTTACTATAAATAGCAGCCAATGAGATACGACCTATCATCGGTGTATGCCTGTGTCATTGTATATATATGGCCAGGGAACCAGTGAATTGCAAGGGCAAAGCATGCATAGCTTCAGGTATTTCATAACGCACGTGTCCTTGGTATGGGTGACTCAGTGGTCTCTACCATGTGTATTTTGTGCAACTTAGATCGAAGTACTAGATTGAACGTCATGAGTGTAGATTGTTCGCATAGCCACTATGATCTGTGTGCCTTTAATGGAATTTGTATTTCTTCGAAGGGATCATAATGGCACGTGGACGCAGGATTCACAGTGAAGAGAATACGTGTCGATGGAAAAGAATTCTTAAAGGGTATTGAATACATTTGTCAAAAAAATATCGATGTTTTTTCTTTTCTGATAAGCGAGTAGGCCTCAGAATTCCAACCACTCTAGTGATTCGTGTACTCGTATAATTATGCCTAATGCATGCAATGTATATGTGCAATATCATAGCATCAAAAGAAAAGGGCTTTTGTTTCACTTTAAAAAATAATTTTATTTCTTGAATATAATTATAAACATATAAACTAACAATATTGTACAAACGTTCTCGATAAATAAATCCTTCATTTACGCGAGAGAAATAAATATTCGAACCACTTGACTATAAAGGTATAATAACTATTATAAATGCATCCTGGGTATGATTCAACGTTCACTCATTATAATACACTAGCAAACACAAGCATGATGTACACCTGGATGGATGGACTGCTCAGAGTATCGGAGCGGTGATGACGAGCGCCTCCTCACCGAGGTTCCATTTCGCGTTGTCGGCATCAACAAAGTCCGGCAGAGTGAACGTTTTCACGAAGCTGTACTCGGCGCCATCCTCCTCGTGTGCCCCGCGAACTGTGATCTTGTTACCATGGTGATCAACTGTGACGTCATCTTTGTCATACCCCGTGATATCGACTGTGATTTTGAATGGTTTAACTTTGAACCCAAGCGACTTGTCTTCGTCTTCAGGTGGAGTGGCTTCAGCCGAGGCTTTAGAAGAAGCGACCTCAGTTGGAGTTGTCGAGGGAGCGACCTCAGTTGGAGTTGTCGAGGGAGCGACCTCAGCTGCATGAATTGCAGTGTCCTCTTCAGTGTTTGGTGCCTCCACTTTTTCCCACTCTTCTTGAGAACATCTGGAGGCAGTCTCACTCGAGTTCTCCTCGGTTTTCTTCTCCACTTCTGTGGAACTCTCTTCTTCGTCTTTCTCGTCAGTCTTGTTATCACTCTCGACTTTCGTCTCCACTCTGATAGGCAGCGACTTCTCTGCTGTGTTTGGTTGTTGAGTTCTCTTCCTCTGGCATTTACAAGGAGAACACCCAGTCACCCCGAACTGCTCCAAGAGGAAATTCAACGGATGCTGAAACTCGTCTGTCTCCTGGTTGTTCACCTCCTCCAGCTTCCTCTTCCCCACCACAACCAGACCATGACTCCTGTTCAACCAGAGCGTCTTCAAGGTTTCCTTCTCGACGTCCGCGGGCACTTTAACTCGTCTTATGAATTCATGTCGGATGGAGCCTGTTTTCTCGTTGCCCTTTTCGACATACGCTCTGATGAGAATGTCTTCGTTATCTTCTTTCACCGTGACATCTGTGGCGTTGAAGACTTCGGGTATCTGTACCAGTTCTTGCCAATTGACGGCGGCTGCTCTGGAATGAGGTTTCTTCCTCTCGCTTGTGTTGAGCGGCATCCACTGACAAGTGCTGCCCAACTCGGAGAACAGGTCAAACGGGTCGTATGCCGTTCTCATCGGAGCCGTCCTGGATCTGGGATGCTGGTGGCTTCCAGAAAATAAATGAGGAAATAATTCGTAAGCCATCTCGAAGTGCTGTCTGTGATGCTAACTTTTGTATAGTAGTGGTTGGTCCCTCTGTGTTGAGAAATGAATTGGTGTTGAACAAACAGGCTGCCCTTTATATACCCGAAACGCCAAGCGAATCGAGCTGATGCAAGAAGCGCCAAGACGAACCTGGAAGCTTCTACGCGCGTTATGATTTCGAACAGCGCATCATGATCAGCTGATTTGAAGAAGCGAGAACATTCCGGATGTTTAGTTTCGAATGTCAACAATTGTGTATCACTCGTAATGATCACCGTACGATTGAATATCTGCTTTCGTTTGCGAAATGTTGAGATTAGGCACCTACAATCCTGTATAGTCTAGTAACCTATATAAAGATATATATATATATATATCTTTATATAGGATACTAGTATAGTCTCTTTCCTATTGCTTTGAGGAGTCTTGAATAGTTAGCAGCGGCTTCCGCTTCGATTGAGGAACAATCGTTGTAGTGGGTTACATAAATTACATTATGATCATGCATTTGAAAGGTTCGTTGTAACTGGTTTTGTTTTGATCACCACTAATCTGTACATTTCAAACATTAACCCTAACCCTAAGCCTATCGCAATGGTAAGGGCCTTAAATACACCAGTCATAATACGATCGCGAGATCATTATTTTTCCGGTCGCCGGATCAATAAGCTATTTCGTAATTGATTTCCGGAATTTTGATTGATGGCGTCTAGGCGTATTGTAGCGATGGAAAATGATAATTGTGGGGGGACAAATTTATACATATTTACAATTAATTATCCATGATTTATGTATGAGAATAGAAAAATGTAGGCTATATATTAGTGTACGTTACGTGATAACTTAATTATGTAATAATGCAAATATGTACGTGTAAGCCAGAACCGAGTAAATTCGTCAGGAAAGGAGCTTGACGATCATAACGCCGCTGTGGACCATAACGCACTCACGATTCATAACGCTTCTTTCGTTTGAGATGTTTTGGGTTGAAGTTTTGGGACTGCGGGCTACTCCCCACTATTTTTCGATAGACCGCAAACCCCAAGGGGTCTTTAATATTAGCGCTGTGGATCGTACCGTACCGGACCGAAGAAAACCGATCGATCGCCGTGGATCGTATAGATTCGAATGATACGGTCCAATGATGCGTTATGATTCATGATCTCTATCTGCGCGTTTTAGCTTGAAAATGAGTTATGAGTTTCGTTATTGAGTGAAATAAAAACCGCAGTTTTTATTTCGCTTGTGAAATAAAAACTGCGCTTGTGGTCAGGCCTCCTCCGTTTCCTCGGAACGAATTTTCTCTCTGGCTGGAGACATTGTAACAGCTACAAGAAGTTGTTTGGACAGAGAAGCAGTTGATGCTTTGATTTTTTTGAAAAAGAATGTTGATTTGAATGTCGTTTGATTTTTTTATTTATGTTTCCATGTTGTGGAGTTAGTTAAGGAAGCCAGTGTGCAATTATTTAATCAAGATCTATTTATGTTTTTTTTTTTTTTTTTGTTTTTTTTATTCGAGTCTTCTTATGTTTTCATCATGTTATGTAGTGTGTTGTTTATCCTGCATGCTACCCGCAACACACATAACCAGGGCTTGTTATATGCAGTTGGGCAGCACGGCAGAGTCATCGAGGAATTATTACATACATATACTACTACATGTATAACGTATAATCATACGCCCAGTGGACCAATCGGGCCTCGAACTCGAGACTTCGCCCTCCCGAGGCGACATAGAATTTCAATCGGATTAACCACAGATGACTTACATAAGGGATCGACACGCAATAATCACTATGACTAGATTGCACTTAGGCTGTCGGTAAAGTATTTTGGTTTTTAACCACAAGCTGGTATCACCTTGTAGTTGTAGGAAACCAGATAATTTTCTTCGTGCAATGTACATATTTAGTCGATATATAGTGATTGATTAAGTAGTTAGCATATAGCCACTATAGTGATCAGTACACATACCCACACTGGGCCACACACATCTATCATCATTGCTCAGAACCCACGAGCATCGCATGTGGCAACACTTGAATAGTGTTTGCGCTCAGCAAATGTGAAATGTCACGATCCCTGCTAATTCAGCACGAATCTCCTGCTCAAAAATCCAATAATTCACCGCAATGCAAACCTGATTGTATGCGTCAGGCCTGATTGAAACAATTTTGTATGAAATTGAATACAAACAGAACATGGCTTTGGTCAATCAGTCACGAACCGTGGCTAAACCAGCTAGGTTTTGCTGCAGAGCTTTCATTATCAACACAAGATTGTAATGATGATATCGTTTACATGTACATTTAATACAGATACAATCATATTTTGGTCGCCAGACTCTCGTCTTAAAGTGCTCCTCTATAACTATATTTGCATTTATTATTCAGCACCATTCGTCTTCGAGGAATTCGATTCACTTTCGTTGGTTCGCAGCAGATGGTCCCCTAATAGATCAGTTGGCAGCAGTCGAGACTAGTATAGGCCCCTATATATATGACCCGCATGTATGAATCTGGTGACCTACACCTCAGTCAATCATGGATACTTTCTTGCTATCAGCGATGTCCATTTAATTGAGTTATGCTGCATAATATTTCATAATTATGTGTAGATATCTTAGAATAATCGGTGTTTTTATTACAAATCTAATGCGAGCATTTTTAATCCTTTATTTCGGGTTTGAAATTTGCAAATAAAACTGATGAACTGTGTGTACAAGAGTATGACATCAATATGTACATGGATATAGGCTCAATTAAAAGAGAGGTAGGCCTACACGTAAAATTATATACGACCCGCTTCATTGTAATCGATGTTTAGCCGAACCCAGCAAAACTACATCCTTCATTTTTCCTCCCTGATATGGCTCACAAAAGAATATACACACACACAATACATACCAGACGTCGGGAGCATTCGTATACCGTATTGATATAATTCATGTGATGTAATTTCACCGTTCAACAATCGTTCCGCTTTTTGCCTCTCAGGAAATCCATCTCTTGAATGTCGATCAATTGTAACGCAACCTCTTTTCTCTACGTGCAGCCAAAAACGGCAGATAAGTTTGCACTGACAAGAGGCTGTGCAATATGCTGCCATGCTGAAATCGCAAACGATATCTTTCTTTGAATTCATAGTTTGAACCTTGTGCAATATATTCGGCATTCGGATGCAAACAGTGATGATTTCTCCTGCGGTTGCAGATTATAATTATCACTCCCGCATGTTGATACCTGCTTCGAGAATAAATTCTGGTAGTTCGTCGCCCGATGCAATAATATATACTATACCCGATGCAAGAGATTAACACACAGGGCGATATGCATGAATACTTATGATGCATGAATATGTATTGAATACTTAGGTACCGCACGTGTTGCTCGTATAGTTATCCAAGAAAGTGAGCAATTGCTTTATAATTACAACACCTGTCGTAATCACCAACCACTGCTCATAATTGCAAAGTGCAAAAATCAGGTAAATTCCTGCAAGGTATAAACGTGACATATACACCCGCTCAATCTAGCGGTTCAATGGCCATACTGCACCTGTTTCACCTGCCGTAATTAGCTTCACTTTCATCTCGGCCTCCGGGGATGTTTGTCTGGGCTGAAAGGTGAGTTGATTGAAGCCTCTTCTTTACTTTTTCCCCACAAAGACAGACAAGCGCATCTTCTCTTTAGATATCAGAAATTGGATGTGTGTAGAGCTCTTCCCGTGTGGTGTTGCTTTGCTTATTTCGTGTAGACTTCATGGAAAGTTGATACACTCGCTATAGTTCGGTCAATATTTTTCAATCGGTGATTTAGGTCTACTGATATGCCTCGATTTAATAGAATGACGCCACTTTTATTCAACATATATAATTAATTTTATTCAACAATATAATTCCATAACAATTTTGGTGTTAAAATAAAATTCATTCTCTGCATAAAATATGTATTAAATACTAATTTCTGTACACTGAACAAGGATGATTGCACGATACAGAACTGAAGTTTAATAATAATATGTTTAAATAATCATAGAAAGTAGTCAGAATGATTGAAATTGCACCGACGATATGACCACGTGTATTGCGGACGCCATACCGGATGTTGATTGTTTTAATCCGACGCCATTTTGTTTAATCTGGAAGACACGCTCAGTGACATCTCTCAACATGGGATAGCTTTTCAAAGACTGAATATATTATAGTCTATTATAGTATAGGTCATTAAGTTGGATAGTCGGCATACAACATGGGTATTCGGGCTATGTTAATTGAGCAAATTAAAATTGAAATTAATTAAAATGAGATGAGATGAAAATACAGTATGAATGAAACCGTTCCAGAAATGAACATAAAAGATGAAAATATTCTTTAAATTTGTCCAAAGCAACAATTAACATGACAATTTAATAAACTGTGAAGTCGACAGGGCAGTCATTTTGAAATGATAAAAATAGATTAATAATGTGAATTTGTTTAAAAATTAGAATAATAATTATTATGAACACATTCCAGTAGAACGGACACGAAAAAAAAATTTAAATGAAGCAAAAAAAACAACAAAAAAACATTAAAAGCAAGTTGTTATTATCACAGTTCAACAAATGCAAGCAAAACAAAAGAATTCCATAAAATGAGATGAAAACTCCCAAATCAACAATTTGCAGGGATGTATGAGAACTTAAAAATAATAATTGTAAGTTGACCGGCCATTCAATTTCAGTGAACAATGTCTCTATAGCACAGTGCGATCAGCTGCCACCGATGGACTTACATGGGCCGCTGGTTTTCCATTCCACATCCCATTTCTTCCCTCAGACAGTTTCCTTTCACAATTATTATTAGAGGAAGAGTTTTTGCGACTTTCCGAAACTGGTTTTTGAGCTTCAAAAATGGACGCGCGTTGCTTGACGGACACTGGTTGGACGTCCTCGTCTGACTGGAGCGGTTCCTCCTCCTGCTCCTTCTTGACCGGGTGCACGATGGCAATATTCGGCTCCAGAACCACGTGCGATTCCTGACGAGAAATCTCCTGGCTGGAGTCCTGGAACTCCCTGGGCGGGGTGATGGCAACTTCAGCAGCAAATGTAGGATTGCTGTAAGCAAACAACTCAGCGTTCTTATCACTAACAAGGTCATCTTCTATTAGAGGACCAGTTGATTTGTCAGCGGACTTGTCCGACCATGTTCCGATGGAGTCTGACTTAGAATGAACAGACTGCTTCCGAGGTGCGTAGCTGACTTTACCACCATCCAACTGAATAAGTTCATTTTCCAAAGTAACACTGGAGAATCCTTTCTTTGAGCACATTGCATCACTCGCGACGTCATTCGAATTGGTGTCAATGCCGTTTAGCTCCATACTGCTTTTGCGTTTATCGTTGACCTTGAAGCGTTTCCGGTCCTTCTTGCTCATCTTCTTCCTAGGCAGCGTCTTGTCAGCGTCTGTTTCTCCGAAACCCGTCTGCAGAGCGTGTGGGTGCTCAATGGCTCTGATGGTGTTGAACCGGAAATCCTCAGCTGTTTCTTCGTCCGCGTTGTACCGGTAGCTCGAATTTGGCCGGGAAGCATCCGAGTCGTACGTAGCCCAAGTTCCTTTCGACATGCGATCGCTGTAGCCATTGATGAACTCCTGAAATGGACAACAATATAAAAAATGGACAAAGTATATTAAATAATCCTGAATAATTACACAAGAGAATCGTAATTCCAACTGATGAAACACTGTTACGCAATATATTGCGTCTACGTCTCAAGACAACCCTAAACCAAATAATTCCATAATGATGCTTAATTAATCTAGAGCTATTGGCGTCATGTACGGAATCAAGGAGAACTTGGAACATTCCAGAATGCGAAATTTGCAAAGAAGTGGCCTCGGGAATCACAGAACATGAATCGACTATACGAAACGCCTCCCACGGCAATTGGTCATCACGGATTTCAACATTAAGTCTTTTTAATTTGTGGTAATTACAGAATTCATGATTGAATTTGAATATTACGGTAGTATTCCGAATACAGCATCGCAAGTATACATAAGACTCAGGTTCTAGTATACATGTATGATTCGATCGGGGTTATCAGAATACAAGTACTATTTAACAAGAAATATAAGTCATTGGGGTTTTTATCGATGTTATAAAATATTGCACGCCTCAGCCAACAAGGTAAATCCGAAATTCTAAAGAAAATTATTGCGTCACATATTCATATTAACGGCATGTTAAAAATGGCGTTCATTTAACGAAAAAAAAGGGATGTATGGATATTTTGTGAAAGTGCAGGTCAAGCATGTGATATGAACTAAAATGAACCCCCAAAAAAACAGCGTAAAATTTCTGACATAAGTTTTGCTTGAGTTGATGCAGGGTTACTAATAGCAGTAAAATTAAGAAAGAGAGAAAAGGCTAAAGGTTGAGGACTCACGACCCTCGATGTAGATAGAATAATAACGAAATAATTACTGAGCGCATGCATATATCCCCACTAGGGATGCGCGGATGTTAAAAAATACCGGATCTCTGTTCCGGATATCCGCGCATCGCTAATCTCCGACAACACGTGGAATGCATGTATGCAAAGAGTCACGCAGCATTCTGCCAATAGACATGATTTGACGAGACCAGAATCCGAGTTGGACATCGTGACTTGTCTCAACAGATAGCCCATCAAATGATTGTGGACAGGAACGAGCGACCAGGGGTGATAATTCAAATTTTGATGCCATGGTAACGACAGAAGGTCGTTAAATATGAAACAGCAAGCGCGGATATGGACATGAGGGGGCGTGCATTTAGACATAAATGGATGGGCCTTGAGGGATGCTCTAGGGAGCATGCATTATTTATAAAAGCTCCCAGTTCATGAGTGTGAGGCGTTAGGGGCAGTTTTTGGGATGAGAAATGGTGTTGGTGATGTAATCCCTACGGATTTGGTCCCAAACTCTCAGTACTTTTACTCATATGTACCAAGACCTCTGTTACTGTATCGTACAATTTATAACTGCATTTTCAAGTGTGACTGCATTAACACAATTAATATTTAGCGCAGATCGAGTTGATGCAGTTAAATAAGACGACTACTAGAGTATATTTTTATGGACACGGTCTGGTGAAGCTTCGTATTCAATATTTTACCTGTGATATCATATTACAGAAGATAAAAATCATGTATGAAACAAAAAGTGAACTCCAGCATGAAAGAAAATAAAAAATATCAACCTATCATCGAAGAAGTTTTTGTGTGTGTAATATGCTCCAAATCACAACCCGATCATATCAGCTCATAAATAAATTAATTATCTTAATTGCAATCTATAATATACCACGTACAGAGCCACGTTACCAGCTCACCGTGTTTGTCACTCGGTGTAGAGAAGCCATGAGACTGGTTTTGTTTGGTTTCATTCGGGAAAAATTAGATAAAAATCATCTTTTGAGAATATCCTTTTTATCTTCTTCTTCAGACCTGAAAGTACCTGGGTATTTTTTTGGTAACCACAGATACATTTTTCCCCTCGGTGTGCATGGGCAATTTCTAACACGAATGCACGAGTTGAGTGGTTCCCTAACGCCATCATGCTTCTGTTTAATGACCACGCCACATTGTTGGCAAGATGAGTAGAACGTGAAAGAAAGAAATGACCAGCGGGCATTATTCATGACAATGAACACAGTGAGACATTCCCAAGGAGTGTTGAGACAGCTACTCCTGAGGAGGTGAATGGTGCTCTAGGCCGCTGGCCACAGATGCACATAAACACTGTGAAATAATGTCTGCCCTATTGTTGTCAACACATCAAACGCAATATGGTTTAGATGCAATCACAACAGTGCAGTGGTTGTAAATAATGACGTCACTGCGAGGAGTGTTCGTACGTCAGATTACGTCATAGCCAGAAACGCGTTAATGCATTAAATGAGACGTAGACTGTTTGCCAGATGGAAATTGTTGTCATTGTTGGTGACGCAATCAATTCAATCTTGTAAGACCCAATCAAGATAACAATACATATGCCTATAGTAGGTCTGTGTGCTGGCTTTAAGCTAGGAACAGAGCAGCTGAGAGGACCATTCAAATTCGATTGTTTGTTAATAGTTAATTTGAGCCAGCATAAGCCCCAATTAGGGAAACCATTCGTCTGACGTTTTCATTCGCAACCAAAGTATAAATGCCGAAGTTGTTTAAGACAAACTTCTTCAAATTGAATGCTCCGTTAATAATTACGCGCGGCAATGACGCGGGCCAACCGGAAATTCAATTCCCGTGAAGTCAAAAGCTACATCCTGATGGCTTTTATTTGTTTAGCACTTTCAACAAAAGCGCAACCAGAAACGTGAAACGAAGGGGAAAAAAATCGAATCCTGGTGAGGTCACCGCACCAGTCGACCACACAAAAGAATATCTTTTTATAACCAGAAAGTGGCAAAATAGCCTTTTGTATAGAGCTCAATCACAAGTCTCGTGACAGATCGTCATATTAATTTGCTCCCACGACTCGTTGGGGTCGTATCTCCCCGCCCCCTACCCCTCCGTATAGACAGACTCAATTTGATCCCACGGAAGAAATTGACCCAGAAATTTTATTTTTCAGTTCATTCAAATATTCTCTCACCACAAGAATGCTTTTTTTTTACGTAACAAAGGTATTATCGCAATTTTATTATATAAGAAAAATGTACTTTTATACTTATAAAGAGGAAATGCATTCAACTTTAAGCAAATGTTCCCCTTAATCCTATACATATAAAAGCATTTCATTCACGATTCATATCGCGTGCTTTTCGGAATCTTAAGTTTCAAAAAAACAAGGAATGTTTGTCATACATTTAGATATAATTATAATGCATACTTGCAACAATTCACATGATGAGATGAAAATTTAATTCCAAATATATATATTATTACATTGAAGAAACTTTTTTCTTTCGAGTGGCATAGAGATTGAACAATAAACTTATATAAAGTGGAAACTGAATGTATTCTTCCTATTCAATGAATCCACTGAGCTGTATAGAGGGTAGATGTGTTACAATGCAATTCAGACATTGAAAAAAAAAAAGAAGAAAAAAACATATTTCAAGATGAATCCGATTATGTTTGCACCATAGAAACCCGTGAATAACCGACGCTATGAAATACAGTGCCGTCTGGTTTGTGGTTAGGATAACATACACCACTTTCACGATTTCAAAGAGGAGCTCGATCACTAAATTGAAGTATTATAAAAACGAATCCTCCAGGACCCTCAATAACGAAATGAGTGATATTTTTTTTAGTGGTGATGCACTTTTGACTATGATTCAATATACAATCATGCCTATACCAAAAGAAGTCGCTTTTCAGTGCAGGTAGCGATGCGTGCAGAAGGTGTGAATGCAGAGATAATTAAAGACAAGTATTGCATGGATGGCACTTATAAAGAGAAGCAGAATGAGGAAAAACTACCCTTATAGTATATGATTGCTCAATCTGAAACAAGTCCCACGGGAATACGTATAAAACATGGTAACCATGCCAACCAAGAGATGTCAAATGAAAACACATCGAAAGCGACCGTATGAGGACAGACTAGCGATAAATACAGAGGCCATTGTGGAAGCGTAATCAAGGTCTTTTGCTTCAGGCGATGTTCAGCTTTACACCCCACCCCCTTCACCAAGCTGCTAAATGATTCAGGTGACTTGACTATGAACATAGCACGAGCAAGTCAATTATCTTTCAACTTAACGAATGGTTATAGGGCATTATGTATCAACTATCAAGTAACAAATATGGGTATTTTATGGCGCGTGGCGCTGTATTTCATTTATTCGGGGTGCCATTCCAAAAAGTATTGCTTGTTCGGCATTCCTTCAAGATTAAGAGCAGCCTGTAGTAGCGTTAAGAGTCTCAGAACCGATTGCTGGGGATTTGCGAGACGGCTTAGCTGCTATTGGTTGTAGGAGGAGATGCACTGAGTCAAGTGGAAGAGATCACAAGCGAACAGGAAGTGGGATTATGTTGACAGAGATGAGTCATCTTTGAGCCATATATATGTTCGCAAATGTCCGTTAGTCATTTCACGTCAGTGCTTCATGGCACATCATGCAGAATGGTGTATTATGAGCTAGATAAAGACAAGCTAAACTTAAAAACCCATGTCGGAACACGTATGAACTATAAAAACGAGTTTTAAGGGGTGGTGGGGTGCACACGAATACAAAGGAAAAATTAAAGCCCAAATTTTGCACGGTGTTTACTTGCTATACCAGAAAATAGAACAGGGAAAAAATAACTCCATACAAGTAATAACACATCCTGATTAATGAAACGAAAACAGGGAAAAGCAGAAATGAGTAGAAATATAACTAAACGAAAACGTCTTCATGATAGCCCCCCATGCAACACAATCAGGCAGTCGTTACATGAGAATCGTGGGTCTATTTGTGTGAATTTTGTCAAGGAAAAATATCCGTAAAAAACCCAAGCTACTCACTTATTCGCGTGTGTGGCCGCTTTACACGTATGCCATTAAAAAAAAAATAACTTCATGTCCTTATAATGCACAGAACCTATAGTCATGGTAATCGGACCATTCCAGTTACATAATATTGTCATTACTAACCAAATCAAAGTACACATCCAGACTCGAAATTTTTTTTATCAAATATTAGTGGAACATTTCACGTGTCCAATGTGTTATACATATAAGGGTTCAAGATTGGATGAAATCAATTTGTTTCTCCAATTGAAGTACATAATAGATTGAAAAAAACACTCTTTATCAACAGAGGTGTCATTAACATAGAAATCTACCACAAACACACTTATTTCCCGATTGGGCAGTCCCTGGGTATGCTCATAAATGGCAGTGGACCACTATATAGGTCGTATAGTCCCAGCCGGACATGGTCATAACTATCTCAGAAACGTCACGAAAAAAAGCACAGCGCAGAATGGCACAGAGAGAAAACGAGTAATTTATGACGCCGTTCTGTGTTTGTGTACAACATTTGGATAGAGAAAGATAAAGAGTCGATGATTGCATTGCGAGCAAATATATTACGGCTATGCAGAGGTCACATAATGTTAGTTAAGTCAGAAAGGCCTTTTTATAATGTAATAAAACAAGTCATGCGGGATATTTCATCACACAAGGAAGATCTTTTTTTCTTTGTTTAATGCTAAAGGATGGGCCATATCCAGGGTATATTACTTCTAACCAGGAAGATGCAAAGAAATAAAGCTGACGATTTGGCCATGAACATTTTTTGTTGTTGGTTGATTTTAAGTAGATGCTTTACCTTTGGAGGCGTTGACGGTTGGCTGTTGCTGCTACTCGACGTAACACTTATCTGCGTGTGGATGCGTTGGCAATCGCTCCTCTGTCGCATGATCTTGTCGTGTTTGAGCCGAGCAGCAGGTGACACATAACACCTCCTGCAAAAGAGGAAGCAATACAAGTGAAAACCGGGAAGTAATGTTGTTTTCAGAAAATGGAAGCAATTCGTGGATAAAAAAAAGAAAGATTACTCAATTTACATTACAAAGTACAAAATATATATGCAGAGCGAGAAGAAGCTATACTTAGAGGGAGAGAAAACTTAATTAACAATGTGCAAATGAATACATCGATTGCTTGCAAGGGCGCACTGATATCTGATGCGAAGTTTCGATCAGTCCTCGTGATTGTTGAATGAAAAGCAGAATCATTGATTGGATCTAAGCAAGACATGGTTTTCAGATGTATAATTCAGGCACCTTGGCCACCAACAGCCCCACAAGGATTTGTGCGATCGGCCAGGATGGGGTTTTACGACGCTTGAGAATTTGATACTATCGATATTGCGGGGTATAGGGGCTCATGTCCTCAGTAAACGTTCGAGGATTTTTGTTCGCAGATGGGGCAGAGGCAAGCAAGGCCATGCAGGTCAACTAATATACACAGTAAATATCATGCATAAGTGTCTGTATACCTCTTCGTTGACAATGTATTTAAGTCGAGGGTGCTTCCTATATGAGAAATAAAATCGCAATTTCAAAATAATAAGAGTAATCGAAGATACACGTGCTTGGAAAGAAAGAGGCTATTTGGACAACTTGTGCAAGCAAAAATTGAATAATCAACTAAAAATCATCCTTAATTATATGTTTGGTTGATTTCTTGGGTTTGTAGACCAAAAATCAACCATAAAACAACGAAGCACAATCAAAAACTGCACATCTAAGCCTCGTTGTTTTCTCCATCACCTGTTGGCCTATGAAGAGGTACTCCGGCTTTCTACTGCTCGCAAAAAAATTGGCAAAATAAACAAGTGGAAACAAATATGCAAAGTGTGACCTATAAAAAACAGCTGCCCATATAGGCATCATTGATATATTAATTAAACGAAATAATTAACTCGGTCAGAGTCAAATTAATGTTCATGCCTGCATATAGGTTAATTACACATTTGCCATACAGAGTTCGTATTACAGGACGTCGATATGGATGCAACACAGTATTTGCATCTTAATCATAATTATCCTAGAACGTCCCACTTAGTTATAATGGACATCCTCGTACGTATACACATCACATTTACTTGCATTCTTGGTGTTAAATGGGTCATATACTACCGATCACGAACAAGCAGAATTCTTGGCAACGATCGAACAGAAGTCAATAACTTGGGACCGAGTGAGCCAAATATCGACCACCAATGAAAGAGCAATCGAGTGCTGACTAGGATAAGGACGATGTTTGCTTTGATTTAACTCGTGTCAGTCTTAACACCTAGTAAGGGAAAACCGCTTCCACAGACAAAGGCTACAGTCTCCTTAATGTGAGGACAGGGAACAGCTGTTTTTTTATATTTAAGGAATGCTTAAATTTTACGTCACCCTTTGCAGCTGTTACAAGGGCGAATACTAATTACTCTTTTGCCTTATGCGCGATCTATTATATCAACAGCATTAGTCCCCCGACCATCGTCATCCCCATGGCTGGTATATGCTTAGTATACATAAGCGATTATGTACATTCATTACAGCGTTAGGTGATCGCGTATAACAAACTGATCCTCACCTGCAGACTGCGAAGATAGCAGCGACGAATATCATTCCCACAATTCCCGCACAAACACCTATGATGACCGTTAAGCCCTCCTCCAAAGTGTCCGTGACCGCAATGTCTTTAGGGAGCACCAAAGTTGGAGAAGCTGACGAAGATTCCTCGTCAGTCCATGTCGTCTCTGATGATGACGTTGATGGTACATTTGTAGGCACTACACTTGTTTGAGGTGCTATCACAGGCATTTTCTGTGTACTGATTGTACTACTACCACGTGTAAACTGTGATGTAGTACTTGGGGGTACTTTTGTTGTTGTTGCTGCTGATGTAGTGGTTGTTGTTGTTGTCTGTGCAACTGTCGTCGTTGGAGGTTGTGTCGTGATAATGCAGTTGTCTTCTGGGATTCTCTGTGAAGCTGAATAATTCCGACCATTGAAGAGATACCGATGACAGAAACAGTTGCCTTCAACTGTGTTCTCATTGCGGAATTTATCAAACATTCCCTGATATCGAGGTAACTTTAATGTGCGCTGGAAGATGTCTGGAAACTTAGGAGGCGACGGAGGCGAATCTAAACACTCCACCTGTGATGGAGAAATTATTGGAATTAGATTGGTGCGGATGTGTCATTATACATGTATAATGCAAGCTATCTGTGTATATTTGGACTTAGTACCAAAGTGTTTATCATTAATTCTGTATCATGTGACATACAACAACCATAAAAGTACAGCGGAAACAGAATAAAATAAATTTAATTTTTGAAGTAACGTATAGGAAAAAAATATATATTCTCAGGTATATTCGTAATAATATTTATACGTGTAGTATACAATGGTATCGTAGTACAGTTAGCGTGCGAGTGACACACATATTTCATGGTCTATTGAACACACGCTGAGAGAATTTAAAAAATAAATTGCACAAGTGCGTAAAACTCATTACAGAGCTAACTGTTTGACAGATATATAACCCATGACGCTCGTAATACGCCACGTTGTCGCGTTCCTGTGTGTTACACCAGCAAAACTTCGAAAGTCGGGATAGGGCTATGCTCGGCCGACCAAATCTTCCCTTTGTATAAAAGATATATAGTTGTAATAGATTCCAGCTTTTATCCAGCATAATTTAAAGGTTTGAATTTCACTGCAAACGGAGTAAAACACCCGTGTAATATCGCTGGTTGGTTCGCTCGAGCGTTTAACGTGGTGAATTTCAATGTGAACGCATGCAGCCTGGTTCTTCAAATTTCTTTGTAAGCGCGAAGTGATAATTAAGTTGGCGCACGTAATCGGTTTTGGAGCCGCAATTCTCTCTCGGAATTGATTGAATCCATTAGCATAAGCTTGTCATTAGCCTTAATGACGTTTGACAACTGTAGACCGACGCCATTTGCAATTGTTATTGTTGTAATTAAGTGAGGGTATAACTGGAACAATGCCTGATGTGTATGCAGAGGGTAACACAGCTTAACGATACACCTAACATCTACAAACTTACAATTAATCCGAAACATAAACGCGCAGAGAAAATTACATCAGTGCGTAATAGACGCGGCACGTGGTACCATGTGTGCTGGCAATAGAACGATCTCCCATGTCGTTAAAGAGGGAGGACCTGGGCGGATTGGTAGTTGGCGTTTGGAGCCATTAGTGAGAGAACCAATTCAAGCATGCAATGCAATCATCGCCATGCTTATGCGAAGGACTGCTGACAATCGTAGATCAACTCAAATCAATTACATAATTATTACATATTGTATATCTGCATGCGTTGTGCAACGTTGATGCAAATTAGCCTACCCCCCGCAGAGACGCAACCCGCGCTTCATATATGCAAAATGCTTAAAAGTGTGATACATTTACATAAACATAATGACTTTCGAAACGAGCACTGCAATCATCTTATTCAGGTGACACAATTGCGTTCAATAAAGAGGACTCCAGAACTCACACGCGAGTGGCATATTTAAAATTTCAATTTTCAAGTGACCAAACGAGGAAACTTACTATGCAGTATGCTTGGAATGCCAAGAAGGCGAGAATTGAATGTTCAATCAGTTTTGGGTAATGGATAGGAGATTATGCGATCGCATACTGACCTTGTCCACGATAATCCACAGGGATATAGAGATTAGCAGCTTACACCACGCTGGGATCACACCGTCCATTCTAAAGCCAACACTGATGACCTGAGAAAGTGAAGTGATACATTGAGATGAGTGAGTGCTAAACTAACGATATTATAGGGAGTCACTGGTTAATACAGAAAGTTAATCCAGGTAAAACATGCACTGAAAATCACAATTAAGTTGGTCCCAGTTGAAGATGACAATTTGTTCTCAAAATCAACACAAAAACTAATTTTGATCAATAATTAAAAAGACGGAACCAGAAACGAATTAATAACCTTTAAAGTTTTCACCTTAGTCAGAAATGAACTTTTAACTTCTACCAACAGGAACTTAGTATAAATACCCCTTCAAGTGATACAACACGAAAACTAATCCACCGTCAGGAATCCATGATCACGACAAGTACTTGCCAAGTAGTTTCCACTATAGTAGGAGCAAAAACGTTAACTAACAGAATGGTCGAAACTTTGTCACGCTCTCTGTATGCTGTGAGTCAGCGATGAATCTCTTGAAAGGCCAGATTATTGTAACATCGCCTAACCTGCCAACCCACGCCTCTGTGACACTCTGTGACCACTTTAAGAAGTTTAAGACAGACTCTTGGGGCTTGGTAGGGGGGTTGGCCTACGCAGCCATGCGTAGCTTAAAGCGACTCAACCAGAGCGAGGAAACAACACCGGTTGCCGTACCGAATTTCCACTAATTATGATTGGACTCTTGAGCTGAGCGGCGAAGAGAGCGATGATTCCAGTTGAGCGTAGAGAAATCCTGCTATCCACCGCGGTTATCCCGAACACAAAGCATGCTCCCGCTCCGTGGCGCGCATCGTACGTATGCTGCCGTGCCTCCCCCGTGCGGTCTGGTTTTGTTGATGTTGAGCTTTTACCTGACGTCACGGGGTCGTGGGTTATAAGTTCATATCTCTCGTCGCTGATTTGTCATAGAGCTTTGCCCTCTCTGGTCGTTTCTCGGGACATGCCTTCTCGTATTGATGAGGATTATAGAATATTTCTTGGAATTTTTGGGACATGATTTGATACCGAGCATACATTTAGACTATTTGCAATCTTATTATCAAAATGGCCAGCGCTCTTCGGCGCCTTGCACCACCGGTACGTGGTAATCGCAGTTTTAACAATCAGTGAGCGATAATATAGGATAACACTCTTATTTATAATTATATAACCATAATGGGAGGTTTCATTGCCTGATTTTTCCTGTCCGTTGTCTCGGACCGAAAAGCTTAATCCAATATCCACGTGAGTCAGCCTAGAATTCCATGCGTTCTAGCGTGGTTGTGAGTGCAGGAAATATTTTCTTTACAGTCAGGGAGGGGCCACCGCACCGGATAGCTCAGTCACTGAGCTATCCGGTGCCCCCTCCACTGACTGAGTCAGTGGGTTAAACCGCTGACTACAATCCAATGCCGACCGTGGGGGTCGAGGTCCCAGGGTTCGAGACCCGATTAGGCCACGGGCGTTATGATTGTGAATTATAATTGTAATTCGTTATAATTGTAATTCTTCGGTGACTCTGCAGTGCTGCCCAACTGCGTAATAAGGCTGGGCGCTGTGTACTACTGTCTATGGTGGTATGCAGGATAAAGAACCCTTGGAATTTATCAATAAGAGTAGGGGGAAACCCCCGTCCTGGGCCTTCTGTTCTGGCGTTCGTATCATCCGATTGGATTGGGTGGAGCTGTAAAACCCCATCACCCACTCACTCACAGTCAGGGATAAGCCCTTCACCCGAGCAGACATGAAAAAAAAACAAAAAAAAACAAACTTAAGCGTCTTTATCGTATTATTATTGTCATAATCATAATTATGATAGCTGACATACTACGGTGCATACAATCTAAATTTCAATTGTGGGCAAAATATTGCCCTCCACTAAGTGTTTAGGCTGGCAATTGCCCTCTTGCATTTTGGCCTTTCATAATATTAGTGACTAATAAAAGTAATAATAATACATACATTTAAGGAATGTTGTAAAAGTAGAACTAGAACTTAATCCCTTACTGAAAGTGACACGGGAGAGACTGAGTCAGAGTGCATGTAAAAAAAAAAAAATACTGAAATAATTACACAACATGAAGAAAAAGACACATAGATAACTGTACAAAAAGTTTTATGTTTATTCACTTGAGTAATATTAAAAAGTTATGAAAAATACACACTGAACAGGCTTAATTAGTTAATACTGCATCATGCATGGACTTACTGGACTTCAGACATTTCTTAATCCAGGGCCAAGTCATTACAATTATGCTCATCAGTCAGACGAACGATGGACTGAAACTGAAACTATGTTTTGTTTACATCAACACCCACATTTTAGCACTTGCTGCCACCTAGTGAATGTTTGGGAATGACAAATGGCGCCAATCAGAAGCCGCATGGAGGATGACGTGATAATCATCATAACGTCATTGCTATCATTTTCAGTGCTTCGGATTGCTTACATCACGCGGGCAACTTCTTGCGGGCGATTGCAGGCAACGGGCAATTGCCCGCGCTAAAACGAATGCACTGCATACTACAGCAGACTGCGTACTGCGTACCTCGCCCAATTTATCTGTGCTATCAATGATAATTATAATAGTATTTAATTGATAATTAATTAAATACTTTCTAAAAACTTGCAAAATACTTACTATACATTAATTATTAGTTAAATACTATTATCATTATGATTATTAATTTAATTTGATTTAATATTAATTAAATATAGGGAGATTGTTTTGATCATTGATGTCATACCACCCCCATTGGCACCAAAGCGAGTGAAAGCCGTTTCCAAAGTTATTTGCCTCAAAATGAGAACAACCCCAATTCCATTCTATTGAAATTAGTAATTGATGTCATTCTTTAAATTGATTATCTCCACATTTGAACATAATTCATGACGTCACACTTTTTCACCCTATAAGAGTACTCTGAAGGCCTACTTTGATTATAGATTAACTGTCGGTTTACAACATGTTGAAGTCAAAAATTTTCCAATAGTTTCAGAGAGCTTCACTATCAAAGCCAAAAAAAGTAGAATTCTTCTATTCCTAGTAGTTATCTAAATACACATCTATGCCAATCATATTTTCATTTTCATTTTGCTTTAGTTCCTGCTCCTGTCCTAATAGATTACATTATCTTAGATACTCTTCAAGGTATTATTCTGACTGTTTGTTTTCTGAGTGTTATCTTTACTTGCAGACAAGGTTGTTGCTGTTCACCAATCTTCCCGCCTCAACATATCAGGGATGCAGACACTTGTATGACCACAAATGGGAATTCAATCGAGATTTCCTTGACAAACTTCACCGGCCGTATGACATTTCGCTCGCAGGTCTTAATAAATACCTGAAAAAGAAACAGAAGGAAACTTTGATCAAAGATCAATCGTACGAATCAATATGACAATATCAATATCATACTTGAATTTCACAATTTCATTATCACCCATAGGTTTGTACCAGAGCGATTAGAAGTTCTTGGCCGTGATTTAAGTGCTGCCCATTTCATTGTCAAGCGGGGCGGCGCAGTGAAATTTGTCGGCCAGGACAAATGGATCAAATTGGTCGATGGAGCTGTACCCCTACCATCCACTTTCAACAAACACATGAAATTGGAAGGTGTCGATGCCAGTGGTACGAATTTCATGCGTCAGAGTTTGGAGAACTTCAGTAAGTTGCAGCGAGAATTGAAAATTTGACCCTTAGTTTATTATTTACAGTTGGTTTGACAGATTTTAAGTTCTTGAGATTGAGTAACTGCAAGTATGTGGATGACTGGTGCCTGGATTCTTTTATCAGGTTCAAGGACACCCTGGAAGTACTTGACCTTTCTGGCTGCCCCAATGTCACAGAGAGGGGCCTGGCCTGTCTTCACAAACTTCCGTGAGTTATGTGATCATTTCCTTGGATTTCTGTTCATGTATTTTTATTTTTAGAAAACTTCGTCGTTTAACAATAGCAGACATGCCGTTAGTGCAGAATCCACCTCTTGTAGCGATTCTTTTAGAAGAAGCGATGCCAAACTGCTTCATCGAAGGGATTGATTACACAGACACTGAAAAGTATGCGACCCTCTCATACAGGCAACCAGCGAAATTTGTTGAGGACTCGCAGAATTATGTGCGTGAAGAGTTGGGAGTGGAGGTTGACACTTTAGAGGAAGATTACAAGTTGCTAGTCGCTGGTCAGGCTGCAGCTGTTGAATCCGAAGAACCTGCAGCTGAACCTGCTAAACTGGCAGCTGGCGAAAATGCTGAGCCTGTTGAAAGTGCTGTTGTAAAGTGATATTTATATTGAATGTAGGTATTTATTCACTTGTGGGCTATGTTCACTATTAAATGATAACATATTATGTGTTCAATCGTTAGATTTTCTTGTGTTAATACCGTCAGAAAACATTTAAAATGTTTTAAAAACTGGGATGTTATGCTCTTTCGGATACAACAAGTTATTGCATGCCATATCTGATTGAACCTTATCTTTGTCAAAATTTCTGCTAATATGAAGTTTTTGAACAAATCAGTCTGTGCTACCCTAGACATAGATTGCCTCTGGTTACATGTTCTATTACCGACTACAAACATGTGTGAAAATTGGTTTATCGGTAACTAAGAATTATTTCAGAGACATGCATGCATCATCTTCACATAAGAAGCATCTGAATCTCTTCTGAATACCTTTATCATACATTATGCTCAAACACCTTCTTTTCTTTTTCTTTTTTTCTTTGGATACCCAAAGAAAATGAGCTCAATTAACGTTCTACTCTATCCGAACACTGCACATGGGCTATGCCGACCGTGAGGGTCTAGGACCTATTAGGCCGCGGGCATTATAATTGTGAATTAAATTTGTAATTTGTTATAATTGTAATTCTTCAGTGACTGTAGTGCTGCCCAACTGCATAACAAGGTCGGGCGCTGTGTACTACTGTCTATGGTGGTATGCAGGATAAGGAACCATTGGGATTTATCGATAAAGAGTAGGGGGAAACCCCGGTCTTATATTCGTGCCTTCTGTTCTGGCACCTGTATCAGCCGAATGAGTTGGGTGGAGCCGTAAAACCCCATCATATCATGTCACTACGCATGGGGTGACCTAGGGACCTTTAATTATATATATATATATATATATATATATATATATATATTGAAGGGTGATCCCTCTGTTATCATTGAGAGGTGCGTTATGATCGCGATTTTTACCTACATGAACTAAGACTACATGTACTTCCAGTTCGTTAAATAATTATCCTAATTACTTGGAATGTGTTAAACAAACGAGTATCCTTAGGCATTACAAAAGATAGAAATTCAGATGTGTGCTTATTTGTGTCTTCATTTTTACAGCACAAATCATACATTTATCAAATCATAATGGATGCATGATAGCTACTGTGGAACAGGAAATTTCCGCAAACTACAAATTTTGTGGTTTTATCATGACTCTGGCCTATATTCGCTGTCAGGCTTATAGGATCATGGTATAAGATCAGCCAGGAACATATCGCCATTTTCGCATGCATCTAATTTTTGCGATCGATCGTGACCGCGAACATAGCAAAGGTTTCTGGAGCTAGAGTACTGTACAAGAGAAAATTTTGCAGATTTATGACTGAGGCTTTTATTCGCGGTCAAGCGTAGGGTAGTAATAAGATCACCCAGAAGGTTTTCACGGACATCTTAATTTTCGTGGTCGATCGTGACCGCGCATATTTCCTGCTGCGCGAAAAGATCCTGTTCTACATACAGTATTCAACAGTCATCGAGTTACATGACCTGAGGAAAACTCACCTATGCGGAATGCTACATGTATACATTGTCCCTTATAGATCCAGAAAAGCCCATCATGTCTGTGTCAAACTTTTCGCAATAAAGGTTCGTGTTAAGCACAACTTGTACATTAACATAATAGGTGACAGATATAGTAACAAAGTAACAACAGAAATCCTACTGAGAATAATGACTTTATTGCGGACACCGTGAAGATGACAGCAGAGGAGTTTTTGATTTATGTACACAGCAAAAATCGAGAAAAAAACAACATAAACGGACGATAAATAAAAAATCTCCATCTTACACAAAAATGAAGTGCAGAGAACTCTTAAACCACTCATTCAATGAAGTAAGAAGCTTCTTAATACAGGAAATTCAAATGCTGCCTAGCAGGCGATGACCAGGAGACAGTTGCTCAAAGAGTGACAAAAACGTAATCCTTGTTTCACTGCCCGTAATACCCTCCCCCTCCTCCCCCATATCCGCCCCAACCACCTTGTTGGTATCCGTAACCCTGGAAGATAAAAACATATAAATAAAATACTGAAATAAATTAGGTTTTATCTCACTGGATAGCTGCCCCACTGGTTATAATACGCGTTTGGATCAGTGTGCTGTTGAGTTGAGTCGGAGCTTCCGTTAGCGACACTCGATTCGTCCACTTTGGCCTTCTTAGGTTCACTCTCCTCTCGCCTAATTGAAGAATAAATAAGACAACACTGATTATGCATATTCATGAGGCTTTGATGGTACTCACGCTTCATCCATTTTACGTTTCTTTGCCTGAGATTCTTTGAGCAGTGCTTGGTGTTCTTGGTACGCTTCTGACACCCGGGTCACGTCAGAGCCAAAATCTTCGAGGAAGTCGAGTCTTCGCTGAGAAAACCTCACTTTGTTCTCAAGGGGCATCTTGGACTTGATGGCCTTCTGAAAGATATCCAGCATCATGGCTTCGTCGAGAGGCTGACGCTGAAACTGCAGATCAAGGATTTGTAGATGTATCTTTGGGTTATCGGGATCAGACACAAGGGCTTTCTGTAGGACCTCAGTGGCCTGATCAGCTTTTCCGAGCGTCTGTAAAAAAAGAGGGTGATAAAATAATGGATACCAGACCTCATGACATACCTTAGTCAGGAAGCGTGCATACTTGATCGAGAAAAAACTTTTGACTGCTTTATCCTGGGTGTCCTGTACGTACTTATTGTACATACCCTCGAGATCGTCAGTGTTACCACGTCGTCTCTCAATGCCAATTTTTCTCAATGCCACGACAGCAAGACCAGGGATCTGTGCGTCGAGATTGTCGAGAATCTCATGTGCTGCTTCAATGTTACCATTCCTCTCTTCGAAAGCAGCCCATGCTAGATGCATGCTGGGCTTGTGTTTCAGATGAACCGAACAAGCGCGTTTGAAGATGTTACGGACTCCGTCCAAATCATGAGCCTCCATGTAATTGGCATACTTCAACCAGAACTCCTCGTACAAAGCGCAGGCAATCATGCAGCGCTCAAACAGGACGACAATGCACTCGTGGGACCCGTTCTCAATCTCCCAGTCAAGGTAATCCCGCCAATTCCGCAACTGGTTCTTCTCAAGTGGCTTCACATGGAAATATGGTCGTCGAATCTTCATCCAAGGAAATAATAATTTAAAATATGGTGGAGATTTCAACACGGGCCACTCACCCCTTCCTCGTAGGTCCAACGCTTGCTAACTTCTTGCTCATTGGCTTTGAAGAGTTTCTCCCGAACTTCAATGATTTTCTCCCTGAGTAACGGGACCTCAGTGTCATCCAGATGAGTGGCAGCAGAGGAGAGATCAGCACTGATGGGAGCCATTCCAGGAGGGAGGTCGCTTCCGTTCTCCCCCTCGTCATCCTCCTCTTTGCCAGTTTTCTTCGCCAGAACTTCCTTTCGAAGTTTCAGGAATTCATCCAACCGTAAGATGTCTTTGGGGTGATATGCTTCGACATGGCCGCGGAAACTGTGAGGTAACAAATATAAGAGAGCTGCATTTATTAAAAAGCCGAATAAAACATACTTTTCAAAGTGCTGGTTGTAGAGCTGGGTAGGTGACGAGAGAACGCGATCGTAAATTTCTGTGACGTTCTTGTAAAGCTTATTCGCTCTCTCCCATTCTATAAACATGTCCCAGAGCTTATCTGACCGAAAGTCAGTCCCAGCTGCAGCGAGAGCCCTCTCGTATAACCTGGAAAAAAAAAATCGATTTGAATCATTCAAAAATACATCTCTGAGTCCTACCTTCGAATAAGAGACTCTCGGTCAGTGGCTTTCTTGAGTTTGCTCGTCATATACTGAATGTAGTGCACCCACAGATCAATGCTGAGTGGGATGGCCATAACGCCAGCCTCCAAGACCTAAATAGGATGCAAGCAAAAGATACGATCAGCGTTGGCAGTGGTGGGTATGCACTAGGCATGGTGTAACAACCGAGGCAAGAATCGGAGGAATACGGCTGGGTCAAGTTTACCGTGGGCACTCTTCCTGGCTCTGTGCTGAAGAGAGGCTTCTACACAGTCTGTGTGGACAACCGCCAGCATGGTACCTGGATGGCATTGCCGTAGGAGCCAGCAACACAAGGAGGGCTTTCATTACTCTACATCGTTAATTAACTTAAATTAATCGTGTAACTAGTGCCCTGCAGATTCTATGGCCTGCTCCTTGTGTGTGGGGTACACCTAAATGTGAAAAGACAAAAGCATACAAAAACTGCATGACTTAGGTATCAAATTGCGCTAACAGGGTGACGGGAGGCTGCCTATTCACAGGACCATCCTCCCGCCACTCCCGCCGCAAATGGACAATTTCAGCAGATCACGAAGCTGGACACTGACCTCTTCCACGCGCGAAGGGTCATCTGACTTCTTTTCCATATCGCTATACTTTTTCCAGTATCCGTAACAATAGGGGAAGCGCTCAAGGAAAGCATCAAAGGCTGCACGGCCGTTTTCTATATTCCCCTATGAAGAGAAGAAGAGGGATGAGCATGCATTTCTAGATGGGGTTATTCTGCTTACCTCTTGTTCAACATACTGAAGCAGGTATGTCCATCCAGTGAAGTCTGATGGATCATCACGGACTGTTTTCCAATATTTCTCCAATTCAGTGTTTTCCTCTGCTTTCGTCTCATCTGAAAAATTACAGTTTCAGTTTGTTCAACAAGGCCCATGAAAGGATGTACCGGTCAGGTACCGGCTTACAAAACATAAAAAACTTTGCCACAACAACTCAACTGCATGACTGATAGAAGAGTCTCATGAGACATCAACAGTCAACAGCGCAACCTTGCTCCACTAGCTTAGGAATTAAATCCCAAAATAAATACTTCACTTGAATATTTATATAATTATTAGGCGTTTGTTTACGTTTGTGTCAGCGGATAGCACCCGATAATACAGTTTTCCTGCAGTTGTAGCATTCTTCAGATATCATGCAACAGCAGGAAGGAATAAATACCCCGTAAGCCTGGTGAAAAGACACAAGCAATACGAAGCATCTTTATTTCCAAGACCTTTGGACCGTATACAAAGAGATTTCCTTGAAAGGGGCAAAAACAGACCACAATTTGTGCAATATTGCATGAAAAATGCAACAAATAATATATATCATCAGACGTAAAATTAAATCAACGTCACTCTTATGAGCGTGTGCGAAATATACAAAACTGGATGCATGAGATAGACCTTGATTTTCAGTTGAGGGCTCAACTCGGTCTTCCGCGGCCATTTTTGAAAGCGGATGTGCATGTGTTGCTGGTCGAAATGTTTGATTCACTTTTTTTCTTTCATATTTTTGCATTTCTTTCAATGCTCGAGAAAAAATTATGTTATATATTATGTGCATATTTTTATAAATTGTGACGCTCACATCTATCAATTGAGTATCAAATAAAGTCATATTTACAAATAATCATAACGTCTACTTGAAGTTATCCTTACGAAGATATTTCTAAACATCCACTCTAGTGACGCATGCGCACAGATGAGCGGGATATATGAAAACATTGATTTCTTAACTTGTATTAATTTATATTTGTCATTTAATCTCATCAATCGATATGTCTGTCCAAAGGTCGAAAATTGAAGTTTATGATCGTGCAATCTCCCAAGAAATTGATTCAAGAGTTAGAGATCATTTCAAATCTGCCGTTGACATGATGGAGTGGGACGACCACAGCAAAAGAAAGGTTTTCCAGCAGTTCACTCAGGTAATCTATGGTAGTGGGTATGAATGGGAGATATCTGAACAGAACCTGGGAGGTGAGAGGGAAAAGAGTAAGAGAAAAGGCAGAAGCGAAGTATTTGGGCGTTAAACTGATAGGTGGTGAAGAGGGTGGGATTAACTCAGTAGAAGAAAATGTAAAGAAGGCTGCATCAGTAATTGGGATGGCTAAATTTGCAGCAAAAAGATCAGGGAGTAAGTTTGTGGTGGGAAGAGAAGCATGGAAGAGTTTGATTGTAAGTAGAGTGATGTATGCTTCAGGTGCATTAGTGTGGAATGAGAATGTACGAAAGAATGTGGAGAGAATGCAGAATGAGTATGGTCGGTGGATGTGGAGATTGGAGAGGACTGTAAGGAATGCAGCAGTACACGGAGAGTCAGGATGGAGTTCGTTTTGGGAGAGAGAGGTGAAGGCAAAGGTAGCGTTTGTGGTGAGAGTGTTGGAAGAGGATGGGCTGGTTGCGAGAGTGGGGAGAGCATGTTTGATGGAGATAGGGGGGAGGTCGAAGTGGTGGAAGAAGATTGGCAAGATGACGGAGGAGTTAGGGGTGGATGTATTGTCGAATTTGGTATGGCTGCGAAGAATGAGTGCGATTGGTGTGGCAGAGATGGGAATTTGTGAGGATGAGCGAAAGAGAATGAGGAAAGTTGAATTAGAGAGGAGGGTACAAGAGGTAGGAAGAATGAGATGGGAAGAACAGTTACAGAGGAATGAAAGAACGAGGAGGTATGCACAAGAGAAAGGAGAGATGAAGTTAGAGCAGTATGCGGATGGACAAGACGGGGCAGGAGTGAGGTTGATGATGAGAGGTGATTGTTTGCCAGTGAGAATGAATGAGTGTGTAAGATGGAAGTATGGAGAGGATGAGAGGAGATGTACATGTGGAGAGGAAGAGACTGAAAGGCATGTGCTGTTTGAATGTGTTTTGTATGAGAGGTTGAGAGAAGAGTGGTTGAGGAGATGGAGAGAGGAGAGGGGAGAGGAGGATTTGGTGGAGGGAGTACTGGGGTTCGCAGTAACATCCGCGGACCTGGAACGACTGGTGTTGAGGAGTTTAGGAAAGATTTGGAAGGAGCGAAAGAGGAGAGAGAGAGAAAGATAGAGGGCAAGGCCCTGGTCTGACGTTTGTGAGAGAGTGAAAGTGTTGTTTTATTACTATAATTTGTTATTTTTTTGGTTTGTTTTTGAGTTATCTAGTCAGTAGCAAGCTAGTGCTGATGCTTATGTTACTTTACAACTTGCTTCTACATCGGTCATTTTACGTGGAGGGCTACCAGGCGGCGTCTTCTCGCACTATGAATGAGTACAGCAACGAGTATCTTCTGGTCATTTATTTATTCATTTTATGTGTTTCTCTTTTTATTTTATTTTTTATTTTTATTTTTATCTTTATTCTTTATTTATTTATCTATTCATTTATTTATTTATTTCTTCATTTATCTTTTTGTTCTGTTGTGGGGAAGGGGGGAGGGAAGTAGGGCTTATTATTTGGCTGGTTATTCCAGTTTAGTTTTATTTCAGTTATTCCTGTATTATTTATGAGGTTATATCTTTTAGAAATAGAAGATATAAATAAAGAGAAACTCGAACGTCAGATTGTAACAGTGCCGAAACAAAGGCACTTTAATCCAATCAACCTGAACCTGAACCTGAACACTAACAGTTACAGTATCATAACATCTAAGTCTAATACTAATCAAATACATTGATAAATGGTCATTACATAACATCTGTTCCTGACAGATCGATTTTTGCTTTGACGATTAGAAGGTCACTATTTTAGTATTTATTAATTTTAAATTTAGACTTCGAGCTGCCCGCAATATAATTATGAATATTTTATTATACTCATACTAGGACACCTGTGACCTACTGACCTAGTACTAGTAGGACTAGTAGGACCTCTCCTCTATTTTATAATAATAATAATTTATAATATTACAGTAATTATTTCTAGGACTCAGGAGCTATCTGCTGTATAACTACTAGTACTGGTAGGAGCTTGATTCCCGCTATACATGGACCTGTCCACAACACTATCAACTGCATGAAATACTATGAACTGCCCGATACTACGAACTGTCTACTATATTTAATATTATTGGATCTGCACCACACATGTTTAACGATTAAGATTTCATTATGATTATTTACTAGCAGTAAAAATTGATAGGGATCTGCTTCAGACTGCTTGCATCAATACTTTTTTCAGATGTACAGAGAAGCAGTGCATGAAAACATCACCGTCAATGGCCTCTCTTGGAAAGAGAGTGAAGATTCTAAATCAGGTTTGTTAGAGGTTTAATGGCGAGTTCTTTCCCTCCTACTTTGAATTATAAAATAAAGGATGACGGAATGTGTTCCCTGTAGGCTGTATCCCTTACAAAGCCTAACTCAAACTCAAAATAACCACTTGAGATCTCAATTTGAAAGAATACGCTGAAATTCTAAAAAAAAATCATTGGAACTAACGCATCATATTGGTATAAAGTTTTAAAATTATGTGATCTTTTTCCGTCAGAATCCAAGGAGAAAAATCGCAAAAAATATCTCAACACTCAGCTCATCCCTAAAGCTAATGAAGCACTGGTTGAAGTAGCCAAACAGAGGAAAACTTTTCCGTTTCTGTGTGCTAAAGAGCTGGCCAAGCAGTGCTCTAAGGAGTGTTCTTATGAAGTAAGGAAATCTTTCGGGTGATATTCTTATTATGAAGTTTTCATTGTTACCAGCAAAAACTGAATGCCAAACCAACATTTGCGCAACTCTCACTTTCAACGAACGTCTCTGCTCTCGATGAACATCAAAAGGAAGAATTTAAAGAAAATATGAAAGTTTGTAAAGATCTTGTTCAGGTGAGGCACCATTGCTTAATTTTATATTGCTGATTACTTCTTTGTAGTCCGCACCTTTGCAAG
Organism: Capitella teleta; assembly: GCA_000328365.1. Lineage (NCBI taxonomy): Eukaryota > Metazoa > Annelida > Polychaeta > Capitellidae > Capitella > Capitella teleta. The sequence continues at coordinate 108,059 of KB299712.1, forward strand.
TTGATCACGCCCAGGAGCTTCTCTTAGTCACGGAAATCATTCCATCGTGTGTAAATCCACATGTTGATAATGTTTGATTCACATGTTGCTCGGGCTCACATTTAATTGTGAGAGAAGTATGATTTGGAAGGCTGTGCTTCCGAGTTACAGGCAAATATATAAACTGTTTTTTTTTTTTTTTTGGTTTTTTTTTTTTTTCTGATTTCCGTTCTCTTGGTTTCCTTCAATGAAATGGTATTTGGGCCAAAGAGGTTTGGGGACCACTTTCTTTTTTTTTTTTTTTTTAAATGTATATTGAAATGATGATTACCATAATTTTTGTATCTGTATTTTTTGTTCAGGCACCATGTGTATTTTTATGACTTTATTACATTAGTTTTCATGAACTAATGTAAATAAAACTTTGTATTTTTATTGTGTATGTTTTGCATCAGTATATGTAAATTGTTAACAAGATAAAAGATATTATGTAATTCCAGAAAATTTTGTGTTGTTCTCGAGGTGGCCCATGAAAATGGCAGCTATCGCTCCATTTCTCGTGTTATTTCATCTACGCATAATGTACACATGCCTAAGTAACACTACTGTACTACATGTAATGGCAAATTGCAATGAAGATGAAGGCATTCACCCTCAATGTATTACTGTATCTATAATCCTGGATGTCTCATGAAATATCCATTATGACTGGGACCAATTATAAGGCCGTAGCCAGACTTTGAAAACAGACGAGGCAAGCTCGGACCTATCTACCGGAGTCGGGGGCATGTTTCCCCTGGAACCCTCTGATGTTTGAGCCTTGGGAAATTATTTGACAGCATTTGAATGCAATTTTAATGTTTAGGATTGACTCATATGCATAGTTATGTCACACCAAAATACTGCTCATGGATGTTGCTAGAGTTTATAGGGCATATAGGAAACAAGGTATGACTCAACGAAGATAAATGCAGCCAATTTTTGTGTCACGACACCTATTATATTTATAATCTCGATAATATAATATAACAATCACATTGTCTCCAAATACAAAATATCTAAAGTTGAAGTTTGCTGCCCTAGATTCCGCCGAGAATAGCACATCTTGGCTTCTTGGAATATTTGTTGTATGATATTCTTAGAAGCATGTAATTCTGACTTCTGATTCAGATCATTCATATTTTATTTTCATTTCATTCCAATTCTGCCAAATTGAAAATTTTGAATATAGTCATTGCATGGACCCGGGATTAATTCTACCACTGGTACATTTTCTGCTAAATATTGCAAATGTTCTTCATTGCACACCTGCATTGCATTCAATTACTCTGAATGCTGAAAGGCCCTTTGATGTACAAGTAAAAAGTAATTTCCTGGGAATGTTGCGTAAATCAATCAATATTATGCGATGATTCTATGCTAATTGAAAGGGTCTTATGTTTAAAAGAAAATTTCTAGAAATTACTGAATAATTAAAAATAGGAAAACCAATCAAGTGAAGCAAACACAAATTACAAGCAGCCAAGCACTCAAACTGCTTCGATTTCTGCGAACTTCAGATGGTTTGAATAATGACGCTCCATAGCATATGATTATTATAATTCTATTGAATCATCACAATTTTTATTTTGTGTCAAGCAAAATCATGAGAAAAATATTGATGTCATTGAATAAGAAATTATTTAATCCATGAATTATCTGAAAAATACCCGTAAAGAGCGCTGTTACATTGTGTTGCACTAAAGATATTCCATTTAGATGCAGCCGCTAAACATTGTACTGGAGCATTAATGAATTTATTCTCTTCACAATGTGTCCCCTCCATATATATCTTTTCTCACATCGCCTTCTTTGCTCTCCTATACAATGTAATAATTTATTGTTTATCTAAGCTTTAAATTGCACAGACCATCGTAAAATGGTTCTCATTGTCACAAGTCTGTTCTGCATACTCTTCTTTTTTCTTCTTTTTTTTTTTTTTCTTCTTTTTTCTCCTTTTGTTTTTTTTTTTTTCCTTTTTTTTTCTTTTTTTCTTCTTTATTCTTTCTTCTTCTTTTTTCCTTTTTCTGTTTTGTTCCGCCTATCATAATGTTCATCTAACCATAATAATGGTCAAGCTGCATCACAAGAAAATGTAGTTTGTTGAGAGAGTAAGTGTCAATTATAAAATCTACCAACATCTCATTGCTTTGTCAACACACAAGTTTTGGTCAGATTTAAGCAATCAGATTAAATCTAAATTGGCATTGAACATTACCTTCAGACAAAGCTTTAAACAAAAAAAAGATGCAGTTCTCATATTTTATTAGTACTTATATCATCGAAATCATAAAGTTAATCTCAATGCATCACATTCTTTAGCTGAAGCAGTATACAATTCGAGAAAGCCCAGCTCATAAATCCTAAATATTTGTATTCTTTTGCATTAAGGATTAAATTTCACGGTGACCAACACACCTCTTGACTGAAAAGTTCACCCAAGTTCATTTTGGAGCTCGCACATATAGTTATGCAAGGTGTTGAAAATGATATTCCAAATAACAAATATTTTGTCAATATTATCATCAATCCCATTACACCTGATATCGGTATGAAACACCTATATATGAAATGGTATGAAATATGAACCCAACAGAAACAAAACATCACGTATTCAGATGTTCACACATTGAACCATTGTTTCAGAACGAGTAAAATGCGTCTGCATCATTGCACAGACTTTCACGATTCCAATATTGTTCTATATTCAAAGTTCGATTAACGACATCTTTTGTTTTATGCAGATAATTACACAAACTGCACAAGTACGGATCACTTCGCACGCAAACACTGCGGTACCTAGCATTTATCCGTGGGCAGTGCATTGAGTTGCATTTCCCGATGATATCCACATGGATGTGTTTGCTCAGTTCAGTTATGTAGTCTTCTCTAGCGCTTCCAGTTTCACATCTATTTGCTAACCAAGCAACTTTGCGCGATTTATCCAATGAGAAATCAATCGGCTTCTCAGTCAAAGTACTGGATTGTTTGCATTTAGCCCAAGGAATCATCGAAGCGGGGATTTGTGATTGGCGGGGTGAATACGTGGAGATGACATTGAAGTGGTCGTCATGGTGATAGAATGCTGCAGGATACTCTCCTTTCTTCCTGGGCGGAGAGGAACCTTCGTAGAAAATCCACTTCTGTTTCGTCGGTCGAGTGTTTGGGTAATGCTCAGTTTTGCTAACGTGGATAAGCAATGCATCACTCTCTGGTGCTAAAGATTGATCACTGGAAAACATACACTTGATCTGATTTTGTTGGCAGGACACTGCTTGAGGCTGTCGCTGCCTTGACCATTCTAGCTCTCTCTTCTCTTCTCCTGGTGTATTCGACCAGTAAAGTATCGTCATAAATTCGTTGTTTTTGTTACTGGGTATACCCCATCGATTCGGGGGTGCCGGGGTGCTAGCTTTGGCGGCTGGCGACGTTCTTGTCCATGCCAGAAGCAGGGAGGAGACGACAAGGCCCACACCCAGAAGCACGAATCTCCTGGTTGAACCTGAAATATGGAAATCCGAATGTACAAATTGTGTAATCATGTAAAGAGCAGCAGGGGTTTACAAAAGGAACAGCGCGATTCCAACCAGTACATTGTATATGCAATATATACTAGTACATTACTGTACATTACTGCGCAACAGTGTGTATGCACTGTGTTATATTTACATCATATACAAACTAATGAATTTGACTTACTCGTTCGCGCTCCATGCCGATGCTTCATTCTTCCGATCATTTATTTATGGAAGCTATGTAGGATTTATATATACTTACACGAGCTTTCACACGATGATTTCAAGGGCTCAGATTTTCCGTCGGAACTGTGCGTCATAGTGGCAGCCGTCATTTTTGAACTGACACTTTTAAGTTCCTTTGAAATTGCAGGAACTCACACACACCCGACTCGTGCAATTTCCCCCGCTCGCAGTTGCACATGAATGATTTCTGCGGTGGCTAATTATATAATATCTGGCATATAACCAACTGCATGTGCATGTGAACATTGGTGTATAAAGTGTATCCAGCCCGGCTTATGTTGTATACGCATATAACCACTATATATAAATGACTCGCAGCATATTTTATTCTCAAATACAAGGCTAAACAAGGACACTTCTTACATGACTGTATACAGGTCAATTTTTCTTTCGGTTTCTGATTTTCTGAGGTTCTCGCAAATCACGCTTCGTTGATTTACTGACAAATACTCAGCATAACATGCATCACTGCGCCGACCTACTAGTATAGGTAATATTAGGTACACTTATGCTGAAAATTATACATGTTTTAGGTTGCATTGCAGCGTACACGTTGCGACTGTACGTAGCCGTGTTTATAGATATATCCTGTACGTACAAATGGCAGGTAGGATTATTCAAGCTATCAAAATTTAAAGGCATCGGTGGATGTTATAATTATACCCATTAAGGTGACAACAAAACTGGCTACCGGTTATACATACATACAAAACACAATCCTTGGCCCCCTTCTGTTTCTGCTTTTATTAATGATTTACTTTCGGTTGCCAAAAACTGTACTATATTGCATTGTTTGCTGACGATAGCAAGTGTTTTAAAGAAATCAATGATTTAAAGGATTGTATTTTATTGCAAAATGAATTGAACGAAATGTGCAACTGGAGTAAGCAGTGGAATATAAATTTTAACACCTGTAATCATTACCCACAGATGCCATCCAGTTTTGTTTTTGTTTGTTTTTGTTTTTGTTTTTGTTTTTCAATGAATGGTGCTCCTGTGGAACATGTTGGTTCTTTTAACGATCTTGGAATTTTAATCGATGAAAAACTGTCTTTTAATACACATATTGATCAACTCATTTCAAAATGTAACAGAATGTGCGGTTTTAGGTTTTAAAGCGCCTCTCAAGTTAAATTTCGTTTATATCATTCATTATATGTTTAAGTATTTTACAATACTGTTCTCCTCTTTGCTCACCTCAAAATGTCATTAGTGAAAAAAAAAAAAAAAAAAAAAAATCGAATCTGTACAGCGTTCTGTCACTGAATATGTTTTAAATTCCTATGATATTTGTTATGTTCAACGTTGCACCGATTAAAATGTTTTACCACTCTGCTTTAGGAGAGCTATGACCTTGTATTGATTTTTTTTTATTATAGGCCAACATGGTTTCATTCACGTAGAGTTTAGTTCTGAAATCGGTTTTACCAACTCGTCACGTGACCTCCGCTCTACAAATGATAAACTTTATGTGCACAACCTGTCCGCTCGGAATGCTTTAAATCATCATATTTCAATCACATATAGTGAGACTATGGGATATTTTGCCTCCCGACATTCGCCAGTGTGCCCCTTTTGACACTTTTAAACAGAAAGTGACTTTATTTTATTTAGATGAACTTGCCAATTTTAATGTCGATCAATTCTGCACGTGGACATCGACTTGCCATGATCATCTCTGTCGCTCCAGTCCTATTAATGCTGGCCATCATTTTCTTCTTTTCTGTTTTTCCTCTTGTACGTCGCCGTCAATTTAAAGGCATTGCCTGTTATGTCGTGCGTCGATCTGTGTGTTTTTAATATTTATGTTACTGCATGCATAAAAAACAAACAAGCAAACAAAAAACAAACAAACTCAGGTCCTTAACAATCATACGATTTTAATACAAACTAAATCATTCGATGTGATACAAACTGAAAAGAGATGTTATACGCAAGTGGCAAATTCAAACTCGCAATTAACACTCGTGCATGGGAATTGCCAAGGAGAACACGTCCTCTGAATTCAATTCAATCAGAGGATGTTTTATTGGTTGCCCTCGATGAAAGCATACTTTTTTTTACATTCGTGGGTATATATATATAAAGAAGAAGTATAATTAGGCAATAATAAAATATTGCGGCACATTTTATGATGATGCTGATGATGATGATGATCATCATCATCACCATCATCATCAAAGGATTACATCTCGAGATCATAATTTGTTCTCGATTGGTCGCTTTTGTTATTATTATAATTTATAAATAATATCGAAAGCTGTCCAGTGTTTTATGCATATATTTCGCGCATAGATGAAATGTTAGAGAAAAATGACATGTGCAGGATTGGGTGATTATTCATTAAATTCATAGATGTACGAGCACATGCACAATTATATTACGCATTATATTATAAGCGTACAGATCTATTTTTAAAAGTGAAAAATGAAATCGCAGGCCTTGTTTCGGGGGCAAATATTGTTTTTGTTTTTTTGGGGTTTTTTTACAGCCATCTGCGGCTTCAAAAAGCTTATTTAGTGAGAACAAAATAGAGTCACATATCCATGCATTCCCTTGGGAGCTAAGATTAGGGGATAGGGGTCATATGACATCATGTCCCTCACCCCATAAGCCTTAGGGTAAAAACAAGTATATCGATGTCCTTGCTCTTTTATTAAATGTTGAACAAATCCACGAGTTTACTCAACCACGACTGTAATACTTATATCCAAGGAGCTTTGATAACATCGAAGCTCCTTGCTTGTAACACCCACTTGAATGCATGGAAATCATAACGCATAAGCATGATAATCATAGCGCTATGCAAAGTACACTTGAGAATGAGGAAATCTGGCTTCGAACAATCGACCACATAATTATTGGCACATAATTTGGCAGAAATACTCAAACATATATTTTTGTATCTGTTTTTATTGTTCATTTGAGTGGGAATGAATCAATTCAAATGTCCTGTGAAGTTTGTAAGTTATTAACCCAATAACTCAAGATATTAAATATTATTGATGATTTATCACCATTTTCCAACTCGAGGCGACGATACCAAAACGTTTGTGTTGAGCTGTTACCATAGCATATTTTTCTTTGGCACTGGTCACCTTTTGCGGGAAAAAAATATTATGTGAACCAAACCAATTTTTCGGAAGGATTAGAACCACTGCATACGCGCTTTTCGTGTCTCTTTTACACCATAAAAATGATCTAACACATAAAAAATTTGAATCATAAACATTCTTACAATAAATTTCTCGTGTTTTGAGTAAAAGTAGAATTCAATATAAGCAATAATCAGACCGCCATTTTGAATTAGGGTTACATTTTATCGAAACCTATCGATACTCGCGTCTGTTGTTAAATTAATAGTTTTATTACTCATAGTATCGATCATCGATGATCTATTGTAATTTTCTGATTCGAAGCGAGCGACTTTGGTCACCATAGCAACCGTGAAATTCGCAATTAATTATGAGCGTTCACGGCAAAGTCGCAAATTGCGAAAGCGAGCTATGAGCGAAAATATCATGAGCGATTTTCAGGTTTTGGGCTCAGAGCCTTCATAAATCATCCGTGCGCCATATCTCGAAGTTTTAGGCATGACTTAACGTTCTAAGTGCCTCAAATAAGATATTTTGCTATAGCAACCTCGAGGCATTATAGAAAAAAAGTCCGAAACAATGGCCGATTATCACGGTTTTTGACCCCCGGATCGCCAGTAGTTTTTCGGCGAAACCCGCCATAATTTATATCAACGAGAAGATCTGCAAGGAAACTCTCTTATAATGCAGTCCGACGTCACTTATTAAATAAAATGAAAGAAGCAGAAAGCTTAAAATAGAAGCACTATGTCGTGAATATTATCCGCAATTTGACCTAAAATATATGTAAATGAACCAGCTCGCTCACTGATTGGTTGAGCCCGGGGTCGTGAACCCATGACTCGATCCATTTCTCTCGAGATGCAAGACAAACTCGCGGGTTATCATATATAATATATGATAACCGTGAGATGTGTTCCGTTCGTTGTATCGAGTTTTTCCGGAAAATCACTGCTGTAAATTTCGTTAGAATTAATGTCCTTCCCTCATTCAAAATCCTCTTTTTATTTTATTTCTTTGCATAAATGGGCGCAGAACAACATAGTCAATCCTCACCAAGTAGTTTTTTGTGTGTGTGGAAAAATGTGATACCGGGTACAATTTAGCTAATTTTGGAGTTTTGTTTTCAACACGCAGTAGATAGACTACTTTTGGCCCACTTTGTATAATTATATCCCTGAACTAATTTCTGAAGTACATGTTCTGTTTAGACAAATAAATCGGAAATCTTTAAAATTTCACATTGTTTAGTACATAGTTTTTATGTCGCTATCAAAGACTCTATAAAGAGGGGGTAGGGTAAGGTCATAGACATGGGGGTTAGCTGGTACAAACAAGATGGGACAGCGCAATGTCTAACGAGCAGACGACGGCAAAACCACCAGTCAGTCAGTTTCAGTCTGCGGGGCTCACTGCGTCTTATACACCTTGGGGACATCACTCATGAAAAGTGGTCTTTACGTGTGGCCTGTTGCCATGACAACTCACATTTTGGGTACAATAACAGTGGTTCCATCAGGTCATAAATTACACTTCTGAGAAGCCCTCTTTTTTTTACCCCATGACCTGATTTCATGGGTATTTTCCCAAGCGCGGATTATAACGGATTTTGGATATGTTGTGCAGCTTCCAATTAATTCTGCATCGAGTATACTAAATATAAACTCTGTTGCAACTTTTTCCTGGTTTCCCCCTTTTTGAAGCTTTATTGATTGGACTATAAGAGTCTCTGGTCGCTATGACATCAGTGAAAACAAAAACAAAACGTCATTCGCATTGATTATGAAACAGCGCTGCATGCATTAAAATACAAAGGAGTAACTATATGTTCCGCAATGCCAAACTCTTCAATTCATATACATACCACGCGTATTAGAAATTCGGCGAATAATGAATCCTTATTACAAACCACTTTCTAAGCTTCACTTTGGGCTACTCTTTCCAAATAAGGTCATGATTGACTTCACGAAATCTCTGGAAGGAGCATACAATGCCAAGTTGTCAACGCTGTAAGTTGTCACCTGCATATGATTACGTCAAATAAGTCAAGGCTGTTACGGAAGACGGCATCTGCTCCTTCATCGTGAGCCATCTAATCGTGTTCGGTTCAAATAATTAATTATATGATATCATTATCCTTCAACAATAAAGTCTAGGATATTATGAGAGTTCAAAATGCCAGATTAAGAGAGTCAAATCTGAAGGAAAAAGTCGCAAACCTATAGAGCTGAACCTGTATTTGACTCATGCAAGTGTTTCATTTCATACTTATTATGTTCTTGTGTGCAGTAGGCCTAATTTTTTTTTCCCGCAATTTTCTATATTGCACACTTAGTAATTATCACTGCATATCTGGTATTCATGGTGCCATGTCGCATAGTAGGGTACGCCTTTTGTAGATTTCAAGGAACGATCAAGCTCTTCAAAACCCACGATCTCCAGCCTACATGAAGGACATGTTCACGAAATATAGACCAGCGCTTCCTCTTGGAATCTCTGGATAAACTCTCGCTGTACTCATCAAGTCCAGATACGAAGGTCTATGCAGCTGCACACAATGCGCTGCTTGGTTTGCAACGAGCCAACGCCTTACCGAAAGAATTGCTTACAGAGAACAATCTGTATATTCATAAACACTCATCAAAAATTCTTTTCGGTTTTGTATTATTATTATTTTCAATTTCCAACATGGATGCTTAGAAACTCGTCACTTTAATAAATTTATTTATTATCTATATCTCGTCTCTTTTTCACCGTTTGTGTTCCAGATTTATGATGTACCTCGAAATTACCTTATTCAGTGTGAGGTAAACGAAAATGTTGACAGTTGAATTTACTTGGGTCAATATATCGCAAACGAAGTAAGAGACCCGAAACAGGAAGTTAAACAGGAAGTTAAAATTATCTGCATGGCGTATAGCCATGTTCACAAGAAAGACAACTTTGAGAATTTGTGTTATGATGACGATCCCAATAGTCGTGGACAAATGTTTGGGAGTTTTCAAAGTGCTGTGGGTCTCCTTGTCCAAACCTCTACTGAATTTGTCACTCTTGCGCATGATGACCATTGTCGTTGTGTTGGTGGATGCCATCACGGAAAAAGGAATCGCAAACAGAAATAAGATCTCACAACTGGCACACATCATCGTGAATGCTTCATTTAAACCCAAATGGTGGGACATAGCTGGCATCGCACTCCCGACGTCGAGTGTTGGACTTGGGGAGATATAATACCGTAGAGGAAATGTGCTTCCAATGCACAGAGACACCAGGCCTATGATAATTGCAAGTACTTTGGCTTTGCGAGCAGACCAATATTTCGAATGCTTCATGGGAAATTTGAGAGCAAAGAATCGGTCCACACTGAGAGCCATGGCGATCAGTGATGCCAAAGTCGAGGCTGCTCTATCCAGTCACTGGAAAGTATGTGTGCGCACAGAACCAATATACACCATCTGATAAGAGATATAAGTTGCCAACGAGTACTTTCCACGGGTTAAATACAGCAATGTAGAAATCGCAAATGGCCAGAACAGTCATGCAAACTTGAGAAATACTAATGCAATTGTAATTACCGGTTTCCACGAGAATGAACAGATTTCCTATCACTCCAAGAGCTCCTAGCGCTAGGATTAACACTCAGCTGTTTTCATGTTGCCTATCAGTCCCCGCATCTGCGACTGAAAGGGATCCGATGTTGGTTAAATTTGGGCTTGTTCCGTAAGGTCTTGATCCGCAGTCGTTATATACTATTACTCCAAACTGGGACGAAAATGTGCAGAGAATCAAATAGAGCAAGATGACCGTCTTCATGTTGACCGGCTGCTTGTGACTAGATGAAGTTCTGCCAATGGTGTCTCTTACACCTTATCATTATAAGTTTTGCTGCTGGGGCAATTTTCACTTTCAGTCCATGAGGAAGAAAAAGTGGACATAATCAGCAATCTTCCAAGAAAAGTTCATCGGAAGCACGAGTTATAGATCCCCAAAATAATGCGTCAAGTTGATTGAATTTTATGCTGCTCATATATATTTTTTTCTTCTTCTGGTTATAGGTGTAGCGGCATGAACTGATCATATATAAGTGGTGTAATGGATTTAGTTAAGATGATCTCGGTATAAGATCATGTCATGTTGATTATTCAACGAAACAATCTGGAAATAGAAATGTGCTGTCCTTGTACTACCATTGCCAGGAGCGGAAATGGGAAGGCGTGGGGGTGGAGAGGGAAGCGGATGATGAGACAAGGACGGATAAAGGAAGGAGAGAGAGAAAGAGAAAGAAAGGAAGGTGTTGTCGAGGGAGATTGAAGCAAGAATGCCGGTGGATGCCATTTCATTCAAATCACGATTACGCGAAACGTGTTTATTACAGAATACCTTATTGAACGGCCCTCGCATATAATAAATGATATCGAGGCATGAAATAACGTGTCTCTGCGTTATTCACGGGTTCACATAATTATTCAATGCCTCTCGATCGTTCATCGTGATTCAGGTTCAATATCAAACAGACGAAGGTGCGACAGCTTTCAAGGATGACTCATGGCGTGTTCGCTTCCGATGCCCCCCAGAGCTGGGGTTTCATTTCAGAACACTGCATGCCGCTGTTGACCCAGTTGCATTTCCAATCGTATGATTCACATATAGATTATGTTCCAAAAATACTGGGTAATCTTGTATTTTAATTTCAACTCTGCCACACGTGGGGCTTATATAAAGACAACAATTTGTGCATGGTTCACGCGATATATTCATTATTATTGTTTCAGGTGCAGGAAAGCATATGCCTGATGTGCCCAATGACCTACTTATCAATTACAGCTAATGAAACATAATCTATATTTTAATTATCATCTTCTCAGCTGTCATGAGTGCATGTATACATCATACACATACAATACAAGAATACAGCATTTGTGCAGTGGCAGCCGAAAAGCCGAAGTTTTGACAAGAGCATCAAACAACAATGTACACGGAGTAAATTGGGCAGCTACGACGCCGTGCTACCCTTTAATCAATACAGGGCTCATTGAAAACCGCGAAACCATCTGTCGGAGACAAACATGCTCATGAACCAGATATATATGAGAACACCTGATGCAAAACGTTTCAACCGCAGAATATTTTCGCTATTGCAATGCTGATTACTGCACGCTGTGATCACAGAGTCGTTATAACGGGTCATGTTCGATTATATGCAAACGGAGTGCCACGCGCTGCTGCCTGAACAATTGAACTAGGTCCGCTTACATCTGCACGATCACAGAATATATTCAAATCGATAACACGCGTTTGAAGGAAAGTGGAGAATTACTGGAGGGACGACACATAAAATAAAAGTGAGTCTTCAGCATATCCTTGAAATGCATCAGATTTTAGATTTTGAATTATGAACATGACTGTGCACCGTGCACCCAACGTGAAATAACATTTTTCTTCTGAAATCCAAATCGCGGATATCGATGTATAATAGTACATGAACGTGGTACGTATGCCTATATTTTTTCAATAGAGTACGTGGCAATGCATGTCCATATGAATGAGCAATTCTGTCGTATTCTTTCACGCATTATTTTATCAAAGAATGCAGTCTCTTGTTCGCAATATAAATTGCACTAGTAAACGTAGACAGAGCTCAAACAACGGTGTCTTTATCATCGTTATCCCGAAAAACAGCAATTTCCTCTATGTGTAAATCCGTTGCTATTGAAACATGAATTTCCTTGCCAACCGTATGACTTATATAATACTAATTCAATGTACTAACTAGTTCATTGTCCATGACGGAATACAGATAATGTTAACTATAAAATTCTAAAATTTAATTAATTTTCACGTCAGCGCAACTCGTTCTGTTTTCTGCTATTCTTCAATTTGACATTTTCTGCTTGAGAGAAATAATCCAATACAAATTAGCTAGATATCGATCTATGTACCGTAAACATATATTGTATTATATGTATACCAACGAATTGAAGATATACACAGATTTCGTACAAACCAATGTACAAACCAATCAGGAATCATTCTCTTGCACAATATCTAAAGGCAGAGGCTGAGCAGCGTCAATTTGATCATTATTGATTTCTGAAGTATTTGTGCAACATTGCCATCTTGAGCTTGACGTGTGAATTTCATCAAATCTCTTGGCGATATTATTGTGTCTGCCATATTCTCAAAAGCGATTTCTTGAATGACGTCTGCACGTAAAGATGCAAACTGAAATTAAACAGACCCATTATATCGGTTATCACTTAGACAATAAATAAACCTCATCGAGGCAGAAACAATATAAATGATGTTCAGCCTTTACGTATGCATATTTATTATAATTATGTACGCTGAACCTAAATGTACGATGATAGATTTCAATGTAATATGTTCTCTTGAACTCGACGAGAAAATTGAGATTATTTCTAAGAATGTCAGATATTAGTTGAATGCATAATTAGACCCATTGGTTCAATGACCCAATGTCCCTCAACTACATGTAATCAATTCAGGCTCATCAATATGTGGTTATATGTTCATCCTCAGAGCAATTATGAGAAGGGCAATCTGTCGAACTGTCATCTTAGCTACTAGAAAGGTTGAAGAGTGGAACAACTGATTCCAACACGCAAAATATTTAAATAAACTAATATAGGTTAGTAAGTTGAGAGGTTAGACCAAAATTAGGTCTGAATATCATGCGCGAGCAAATAATTATTGTTAAGATTCTCCACTAAATCTAGGAAAGCTGCATTTGTATTGATTGACGCAAAGACGATACACACATTCAACCAACCAAGGTGTACTTAATTAAATTATGATTATATATGAGCAAAACGTGTGGGTGAGCAATGCTATAATTAGTATTAATTACACTGAACTCAGTAATGTAACGCAATAAGTCAGCAAATTGAAACCAGATTCCCCATTTTAAGCATCACGTATAAATAAATCGCAATCGAACATCTGTTCATTTGAACATATTCTGCGTTTGAGAATCAAACTATAGGCATTGCTATTATTCAATGCTTTAGCGATGCACGTGCAATTCTCTGATGGTGTTCATCTTATTCCAGTCATGGCGGACACACCAGTGCCGAGGACGGAGAAGGAATCCTCCTCGTCAGAACTGAGCATGGTCACTATGAACCTGAGTGGACGCTTCAAGGGACGAGAGATCAGACGATACGGTCAAGACGTCCTGACGTATATCTTGAATAACCACACCGTGTCTGTCTTCTTTGGACAACAAATGAACTTTCGACCTTCCCTGCCGGATAAATACGCATTTGAAGGAGGCACCCGAGCTTTTATCTACTATGACAAAACTGTCTTTCGTGGTTGTGATGAGAAGCAGTACCGGCATTACCTGAAGGATATGGAAAACAAGGGCCGACTTCGCAGGTACTACCTCCCAGATTCCAACTTCGTTGTCGTTAAGATGCGGGGAAGACAGAACCCGAGGAATAAATTCCTAGCAATTTCGTGGATGACGGATGAGTGCCAAGGTAAATTGAAAAGCCTCAACCTAGTTCGCAAGCTCCTCAGTTTCGCGGCTGATCTTTGTGCCATTGAGGAGATGCCAGTGGTTGTGGCAGGAACATTTCGTATCACGTTGGAAGAAGCACAAAACGTGGTCTACACGGAGTTCGAGGGGTTCCGCGTCTACGGATACATGGCAACGCGACCCAAACGCATGCTCAGGATGTCCAACTTCTTCTTCACAGCTAAACCAGTTCGCATGGAAGATGTGCGTCCATTGTTGTGTTCAAAGATCGATATCGCATGTCCCATGTCAGAGCGGTGGTTGAACCCTGAAGACGCCTTCTACTGGGACCCAGCTTTTGCCAAAGTCAGGCTCCGTCGGCACACGGCCACCACAAGCACCCGAGGCAAAGGAATTGAAGCTCCATCAACTCCACAGTCGCCCATGAAAACGCGGGCTGAGTGGACCAGAATGGAGCCAACGTTGAAGAAACGCCAGGGCAGTATCGCTTCGGATGGGTGGTCGGATTTCACCGAAATGGAACGAAAGTTGAAGCTGGAAGAGGACGAGGAAGACGCACCAAGGAGCATGAAGAACGCCATTTCAGCTCCAGCACTCGACACGAAGCTGGCAAAGACGCCGGAACCGGAACCGGGGGTTGCCAAAGATGCGTCCAACGCGAGTCTACCACAGAAGAATGAACGCACTCTGCAGTCAGTTCCAGATCTCGACAATCCATCTATTTTTGCCAAGTTGGAAGACACTCTAAAGAGAATTGAGGATAGGCGAACAGGGAGGAGTCCAACACCAGGCATGTCCACTTCCACGAGCAACCTCCAGGACGCATTTCCGAAGAACCAGGAAGACGAGGAGGTGAAGCACTTCTCCAGCAACGGATTCTCCAAAGATCAACCAGACTCAACACGGACGAAAACCCCGCGCGGGTTTATCAACCCGGATGACTACGATTTATCCGTAGATCTCTTCCGCAAAGAGGAGAAAGTATCCGGTTTTGATACATTTGGTTTGAAGATGGAGCTGACCCGCCAGGAAGATCTGGATATCCAGTTGGAGGATGCGACACATCTACTACATTCCATCTCGGAGACGAACCCAATGCGAGTTGTCGAGGGTGCATCTCAGCCGAATCTCACAGAACCACTGCACAACGGTACGTGCCTGGACGACTCCGATGAAGATCCGTCTGACCTCTCGGGGGTCCTGAAGAAGATTCCCAGCTACATCGAGCTGTACGACGAGGAGCTATTGGAGAACAATACGGTGTGTTATATGCAATGATCGCAATCAAAGATGTGTTTGGACTATGCAAAGACATTCTTGCATGCTGTTTTGTATGTACTTAATAGTTAGCGGATTATAACCGGTATACTTGTATATATCTTAACATGTTTATTGATTGGCAACGGTTGTTTTTTTAAACTGTGTATCAATAATTATATCTAGATGTGTATTGTCCCTTTCAACAGGGTGTATGCATTGCACGTTGCACAGCGTTCAATACGTTTGGCCTAATTAGGCCAGCAGCATAATGAGATCAACCATACACACCATCTTCCATTACGTGTTCACGGCAAAGGATGTACAGTGCAACAGATGCGTGCTATCGATTTAGCAATCATAACGCACTAATCGTAATCATAACGCACCTTTTGCTATGTTTTGATGAAATTCTATGTAAATAGTTTTCTACCCTTTTTTATCATTAAGTTATCTGTACTTGTTGAGCATAAAACTACGATCAAAATATAAAACTAACGGTGTATGTTAATATGCAATCTTTCACAAAGTAATTACTTAAGTTATTTTTCTATCCTTTTAAGTTTTCTCATCAAATGGCTGTGACTATGTTCTATTTCGTTTCATTCTAGTCAGTATCTCAATTAATCAATTATCAGGCAAGCTACTTGAAATAAATATTAAAAAAAAAAAAAATGAACGTCTGTTTCTTTTTCTGTTTTGAAATAAATTATGTGAATTTTGAAATGAGTGAATATGTACATCTCATTTACAAATAACAATGTTGGAATTCAATGTTGGTTTATTTTTCAATAATTGAAAACAAATAACATGAATACATATTATTGAAATAGAAATCTGTAAAAAAAATATCGCATATATTGCATATCATTAATTGATATCAGACATAGTTATTGCATCCAAGCTATCAGGATGAGAATTAGCATTATGCACACATTGAGAAAACATAGTTATAATGATGGAGTAAAACTGTTATTTGTTATATAATTATATGAATATATGAATAATTGAATACCCCAAGATGTTGTAAATCATGATTTGATATCTAAAATTTATGAAATCGTCCAAAGACAAAAATAAACAAAAAAACAAACAAACAAACAAACAAACAAACAAACCAGATCTGAAAAACAAAATAATTGAAACATCAAAAATGTATCAGAAACAGTTTTGAAGAAAAGTACCTCAAAAAGACAGACACAATCATTTTTGTATTGCATCCAAACTAATTACGCTTCAAAAGAAAAAAAGAAAAAAAAAACACGAAATATTGAAAGCAGATGCATCTGGATTCACGAAGGATTTAATTACATACTTAATCCATCTTACAATAGAAATATACACATAATAAATGAAAAGTATTGTTGTTATTATTCAACTATACAATATTAATTCATAACAGACCGCATCTGTTGGTTTTGTGCTCATGATGTAATAACCGAACATGTTCGACTATTCATATTGTTATTCATAATGAGAGGAGGGTAGCATTTGGAAGCTTCAAGAGTTAATGGTTTCTGAAATGGTTCCTGCCAGCAATGTTTTGGCTGAATTTCCATGCTCAGACCCTGGAGATGTCAATTGAAGACAACTGCGGGAAGAGAAGAAAATAAAACTGATGAGAGGTTGATAAATAGAGGTTGATAAATTAATAAATTAATGAAGAAGAATAAGAAGTATACAAATATTTCTCTTTCCTTAGAACTGTAGACAGCTGAGCCAAGCACATTGCTTAGCAGTCGTATAGGCAGCCATACATGTTAATTCATATTAGTTTGTACTGTCCTTGCCTAATTTGATGGAAGCTTGTTTAGTAGATATGACATTTCAATCAATACAAAACATTTCCAAAACAGAGGTGAACGGAATATTTTCATCCAGCCTCCTTGGTTCCCATAAGAACATCTGGATAATTCAAAAGACTAGTCCAGAAGGTCAATAAAAATAATATACTATGTACATGGTGTCTGGAAATCTGTAAGAAGAATTTGTTAGCTAAAAAAAGCTATAAATCAAGGCCGGATTAATGCGGTCTGAGAAAACAGGAAATACATGGATATTATTTTGAAGTAAGTTAAGTGAGAAATTTTAAAGCTGAAATAATGATAATGAAATTTAGTGAAAAAACTAAGATAGGAAATTGATAATCGCAAGAGAGAGCCACCGGTCATTGATCTGGAGACAAGCTTCCTTTAATATACAAATATTAGAGGAAGCTTCTTCAGAATGGCACAAGAGTGTTAAAAAGCAACATGAGCACGCGAATCAAGCAATTCAGTTTGATACAATTCAACTCACATCTCGCAAAGGCACAGGCCGAAACATCAAATAGCTGAATTGAATGACACCTGATCAATGTTATGTCTTTGATACCACTTTCAAAGCTAACTTATCAGCTGTGTTTCAACACAATTGAAACAAAGGCTATACTACAATTGACAGAGTATATTGTTTTCATTTTCATATTATACATGTATACATGTATGTATTTTTATGCTAATAATCTAGTAAATGACTACAGAAGAATTCAGGAAAATAATTGATGCATGTTAAATGATTGAATATCCTATATTTCTAAATATAATTGATAAAAGACAAAAACAAAACGTAATAGAACAGAATTCTAAGAACAGAATTTAACAGAATAGGATTTAAACCTAGGTAGAATTACTAAAATGTGACATAAAGAGGTGAGTTGTTTGTCCAGATTAAAAAACATAAATATCATGGATGGACTAGCTGTAGTTTGTGATACATTCACTGAATTTGATGATTACACTGAATGCTTGATAATTTTCGCAAAGTGGTACAACTATTAGTATAATATGTGAATTAGACCGTAGATATCGTTCCTGCTGATAAAACTGAAGAGTGCAATATTATGGATACACTTGAAAACAGTCATTGGCTGACGTCATTATCAAAAGCACTCTTGCAGTAACAGGCGTCCGGCCGGTTCACGCAAAACGGCTGTCATGTGCTTGTTGGCTTATTGGAATATATTTAATTTATTATTCTTCAAAGAATAAAGTGCTTCAAGAGTTCTCAATTCTGAGCCATTTAAACTCTGTTAGAGTATATAATTGAAAGAAAAGAAACAAATTCTTCTGAAATTCTAATCAAAATGAATGTACTAAAAAGGAACGCAAGACTCACCTTACTAAGACCATCATGGCAATAATGATGAGCCCCATGACCTGGAAGACAAGGCCACTGAGATATGCAGGGGTCAAGGTCGCGCGATAGATGTTCAGGTACATGAGGCTGCCTAGCAACGACCCAACCAACTCAGCCCACGCGACACTGGCAAACACCGAACCTTGAAATAAATGGTATACATGAGTGAATGATTTTTTTTATTAAAAGGCTTTTTGAATCAATTTCCATAGAATTGGCTGAAGCTGGACTGGCAATTAGAAATACAGTGAAACCTTGTTAACCTGAAATTGAAAGGACAAGGACAAATACCTCAGACAAAAAGGGGGAGAAAAATGAGGGTTTTAGAATTCTGAGGCTTTTGGTAATTAATTGACTAATTAATTGTTCCTGACCAATGAATGGGTTTTATACCTGTGGGCAACGTTCTAGAAAGCCATGCGCAAGTTATCAGGGTTTCACTGTATTCAGATACATTATCTGACACACTTGTATAATATGGAGTTCGAATTCTAATGTTCAGATAAAAATTGAATTTTATAATTTTTATTGACCTGTTTTTGTCTAGTGTAACAATAGTAAGCATCAATAATCAATAATGAATACAGTATATGATTAGAAAACATCAAAGTCCAAACAGAATAAAAAACAAATAATATCATGAGGAAAATTCCTCAAATTTTTTCTTTAAATAATGAAGAAAGAAAACATCCAATGATTTACATATAATATCATTAGCACTAATATTGTCAGTATATGGCCATTTGAGAGATATTATATAATAGGAATTAGGTAATAGCTGACAGATAATATTATTGATAAGGGTGAATTGAGTGCATTGTGACAGTAGTCAAGAGATTGTTATCAAGAGGAATGCGCACAGCAATCTCATTGTCTCAATTATCTGAGGCAGCAGAATACAAAGATCTACTAAGAGGACAACTGAACACAATGAACGATGGCCAACCAGGCAGATGTCATAATTAAATTTGAACAAGAAGATAAGTGTGTGAGATCAGCTTATCTGCAAAGGTAAACAAGAAAAGGTACTCACCCACTTCATGAGGTTTGACCACTTTTGATAAATATGCTCGTAGCAAACCGACAGGAAGAAGTGATAAGAGTCCGAGAAGCGTGACTGGAAGAGAACGCAGATGAAAGACGTCTTGAGGGTCAAGGGTCGTATGCACTCACCAGTGAACACTTGCCAGTCATGCACAGCAAAAGAGAAAGCAACTTGGTAAACAGCCGCAGAAACACAACCAATAATTACAAGTTTGAGATCTCCGAATCTGACTTGGAACAACTTTGTGTATGCAACAGTTCCGCTTGTCGCTAACAAGTACTTCATAGCAAAGAAGAGACCGATGTAAATGGAGCTCCAGCAGAGGGGAGAATTCATCAGTTTCATCATTTCGATGGTGACGCCTGATAGGGCAGTTCCTGAGATGACAGTTATCACAATCAGTGAGATGATCAACTTTGGTCTGCGGCCGGTCTTTTCTGGGTCTTTGATGTATAAGTACAGAGGTTTAGTGAAGTAAGTTGCCTGTAGGAAGGGGACAGGCTCGGAGGGTACAACCGTTTCTTTCACTCTGAATACAACGTAAATAAAAAGCAAGAAATTGAGTCCGGCAAGAATAGCAAACGGCCAGAGATAACCGAGATAGTGAATGATGACCCCAATGATGGTCTGTGAGATGACGACCCCAATCCCAATGCAGACTTCCAGAACAACCACTCGGAAAGAACGATTAGACATGGAGGTGATATCGGATATGTAGGAAAAACAACCCATCAGTAAAGTAGCTGTACCGCCAAAACAACCGTCGATGAACGAACCGATGAAAATAAACGCGACATGAAATTTAAAGGCCATCACAATGACAAACACTATCAGCTTGAGGATAGAGCCGACTATAGGGAGTAAGATTGCTATTTTCCGACCTGCGCGATCACTGTAAGAGCCGAGGAAGATACAACTGAAGAAGCAGGGAATTAAGGCAACCGCCGTGTTAAGGTAGTTGTAGACGGCAGATCGGGATTGCAGATCTTGTTGCTGTAGATAAACAGGATCAGACGTGTTCATGTTCTCACAATACTCTCGGGAGACATTCACAGAGTTTGGAAGTGGCCCTGTGTAGTTCATCATATCAGCAACTTTGATGTAGATGAACTGTCCAACAAGAGGCATCACAGCAGCGTAGTAGAACATGAAAGCCACAACCACAATTTCAGTTCCGGTGGTCACAGTTTGCCATGCTGAGCGGCGAATCCGGGGCCCTGGTTCTCTGAGGTCATCGTGGCTGGCTATCGGTGCCAGGAGAGGGTCTTGTTCACTTGCCATGATGCTCCGGTTTTCCTTGTTGACTGTTTGAACCCTGTAACATAACATGAGATTCAATGAATGAGGATAATTGAATTATTTCAATGAATAAATATTCAATGCACACACAGTGGATTAGAAATAATATTTTTACTTATTAATAGTATATTATCAAGTATATTATAGTAGATCTACAACTCACAAATACAACTAAGTCTCTCTCAAATTCTTATACTTGTATAGGTAATAAACTTACTTATTCAATCTTAATAAGCCCTTTTCACTTATTCAATTATTGCTATATTGGATTATTACCCAATTGGTTAGGCTTTTTAATACTATTTATTTAATACTTAATTAAACCAGAGTATACTATTTATTATTTAGACTAGTCAGTCTAGTGTATTATAGACTACGTACGCTACCACAGGGAGTCTTATTAGTGGGCTGTGGTTACATGAAATGCCTATGCAGCCTTCCAGGGCTGCATCGGCGCACCGGCGTAAACCGGCACACGGTGCAGCCTATGACACCGGTGCACCGGTTCAGGGCTTAGCGGGGTCGGTTTGGGTGGGAAAAATTGGCCCACTCAAAACTGAACTGAATTTCCCCAAGCTACCAAGTGAGGATGCAGCCAAAACACAAGCAGACGGTAGATATTTTTCATGGTTTATCAAGATAATTTCAACTTCCTCTTTTACACGTAAGCAATAATGTTTCCCTCTTTGACCACTGAAAGTGTTTTCCATCCTTATGATGTTTGAAATTTTGTACTGATCTTTTTTCTGTTCATTCTTACTTTTGCATTTGTGTTCTCAGGGTTTATTTGATAAAGTGAAGCACTCTTTTAACATTAAAAGCTTTTTTCTTTAATCGTTCTGTCATTTGGCCATTTATATGTGACAACGGTGCACCGCACCACACCATTAAGATACCGGTGCACCGCACCGTTTCGCTGATGACGATGTGCAGCCCTACAGCCTTCTAGACAGTATATAAAAAAAAACTATATATAGACAGTAAGCGCTCACTGCATTGAGTTTGGTCCATATATGCTCACTCACTGGTAAGACCCCCTAGCCATAGGCCCCTGTGCCTGTGTTAGTGTGTACGAGATGGGAATTTGTGAGGATGAGCGAAAGAGAATGAGGAAAGTTGAATTAGAGAGGAGGGTACAAGAGGTAGGAAGAATGAGGTGGGAAGAACAGTTACAGAGGAATGAAAGGACGAGGAGGTATGCACAAGAGAAAGGAGAGATGAAGTTAGAGCCGTATGCGGATGGACAAGACGGGGCAGGAGTGAGGTTGATGATGAGAGGTGATTGTTTGCCAGTGAGAATGAATGAGTGTGTAAGATGGAAGTATGGAGAGGATGAAAGGAGATGTACATGTGGAGAGGAAGAGACTGAAAGGCATGTGCTGTTTGAATGTGTTTTGTATGAGAGGTGGAGAGTTCTAAGAGTGGTTGAGGAGATGGAGAGAGGAGAGGGGAGAGGAGGATTTGGTGGAGGGAGTACTAGGGTTCGCAGTAACATCCGCGGACCTGGAACGACTGGTGTTGAGGAGTGTAGGAAAGATTTGGAAGGAGCGAAAGAGGAGAGAGAGAGAAAGATAGAGGGCAAGGCCCTGGTCTGACATTTGTGAGAGAGTGAAAGTGTTTGTTTTATTACTATAATTTGTTATTTTTGGCTTGTTTTTGAGTTATCTAGTCAGTAGCAAGCTAGTGCTGACGCTTATGTTACTTTACAACTTGCTTCTACATCGGTCATTTTACGTGGAGGGCTACCAGGCGGCGTCCTCTCGCACTATGAATGAGTAGAGCAACGAGTAACTTCTGGTCATTTATTTATTCATTTTATGTGTTTCTCTTTTTATCTTTTTTATCTTTATTCTTTATTTATCTATTCATTCATTTATTTATCTGTTCAATTGTTATCATTTTGTTCTGTTGTTTTGGGGAAGGGGTGGGAGGGAAGTAGGGCTTATTATTTGGTTGGTTATTCCAGTTTAGTTTTATTTTAGTTATTACTGTATTATTTATGGGGTTATATCTTTTAGAAATAGAAGATATAAATAAAGAGAAACTCGAACGTCAGATTGTAACAGTGCCGAAACAAAGGCACTTTAATCCAATCAACCTGAACCTGAACCTGCTACGGCTTCGGGAGCTAGCTAATACTGCTAATACTAATACTACTAATAGTAGTACTACTAGTACTAGTAGTAGAGTACTGTAATAGCACCATAAGCATGGTCGGTTATCAAAATTAATAATAATAATTCAATTATATGTGAATTCAATTATATGCGAATGATAGTAAGGTAAATAGGCAAATGGTCCTACCTCGTTTTCAGCACTCAAAACAAGAAGCAATTCATTCTGTTCGTTTTCTCCATGGACAGTATTCAACTCCCGCACACTGTGACATCATGTGACTTCTGTTTATAAACAGAAAGTGATAGAGGTAGAGGTAGCAACCAGAAATGTTGAGAAGTCACGAGGCAGAAACATTGCGTCCATACACTCAAAAGTCGTTCAGAATAATATTTATTAACACAGAAATGAGCGATCGCTATTAGCGAAAACATATTATCGCCATTAAATAAGGGAAATTAAGAGAGAAAAGTTTTTAAAGTCCTAAATTAAGCATTTTAGTTGCAACATATTAGCTTCAATTCAGTGCCTCTATAGACTAAGCGGCAGCAGACGAATTCTTCAGGAGCATTCGATTCCAATGCGGTATAATTATCTCATTTTTCAGCGTAATTCATATTAATCTGTTATATCTTGATTATCAGTATATCAATGTGTATATTCTCATAAAGTTTCATAACCCTTAAATATATATTCTAACTGGTTTCGAGTTTCACTTTCATTTGGAAATCATAATGTTTACAATTGCGTTATGATTTTATTAATTTTGGCGCGTAAATTTTCTGCAGCAAGAACATAGTTCATAAACTCTCTGCGCCAACTTACTTATTAAATAATATCTCAAATTTAATCGTTCTGTGCAGAAATGGACTTGGTCAAGAAGAGAGGATTGTCTTTGCTGCTATTTCTTCAAATCTGTCTGATCTGTGATGCGAACGATGCGCCCGAAGTGAGAGTGATCGTCAGTGAAGTTGGTGCGCAATGTACTGGAGAAGGAGGTCAAGCAGCGTGTCACAACAAGATCTCACTGGTGGTCAACATCTCCACTGTCCCAGAGGTCAGTGATTCTCTAATATAATTATGATTTAATATGCAATAACGGACAAAAGGATATAATTAAATTTTGTTACCATACCAATAGATAGAAAAAAAAAAAAAAAAAAAAAAAACACACACACCAAAATGCAACAAACTGAATGCATTAGTATTGAATGTATGAATATTATACTAGATGTAAAGATAATTAATTTTTTTGAAAGTTTACTTTATTATTATTATTTATTATTATTATAATTATTTATTTATTTACTTTACTTTTTTTTTCTTCTTCTTCTTTCAGGATCTGAAAGAGGAACATGTAATTCCGATCAACGCATTATACCACAAAGAAAAGCAGCGATACGTCATCCTCAACAACCAATTGCTGCTCAAAATCCACCTGCTACCAGTTGAGATGCACTACTCATTGAAGCGTATCGGGGTAGGATAATTTCCATAATTAATCACTATTTGTCAAAGTGCTCACAATAACAGGTTGTGAATGGTCACTTGCATGAGATTGTCTATAACTCCCGGAATAGTCGCAATTTCTCTCATTGTGATGAAACTGTGGTGGAGGAAGTTTGTCGCCAGTGGAAACCAGGACATCACGTGACCTGGGATGGTGAACTGGTCAGAGAAATTTTTTTTTATGCTAATTTCATAAAAATGTTATTTTCTTTCCGACTGTTTTGTTAATTTATATATTTTCATATTATTTTATTATTTTATTGTTCTTGGGCAGTGCTATCATGATTTCTGAATGATACAGAATTAATGAGACATGTTATATTTAATTATGAAATTATCCTTGATTAGATTCACACACATATACTTTTTTAAGGGATTCTGCTGTTCATGTGATCCAAAAAAGAAAAACAGAGATTCTGCATGTGCTCCACACCAGAACAGCGCACATTGCTTGCAGTTTCATCCGTTATGGTGAGAAATATGACGTGCATTCAGTTCTGAGCCTCATCGTGAGCTAGAACTATCAGCTGTGTGATTATTATTTCATTTTTTTTTTTTTTCATAGGTTTACCGTGAGTGAAGTAGGGCAGCTTCATATGAAACACAGCATTCGTGTGGAATTGATGGAACCAACTGAATCGAATGAATGGTCTTCGGTGGCTGACCTCAACATTGGAACATCGCAACCCGTTGATATGAATGACAAGGTTTGGGTTTTAATTGCTTAAATTACACTCAAATGGATTCATAATTTAGCAATATTTATAACAATTTCATTCTCAATTGTTTTCAATAATTCTCCCTCAAAGGTGACCATACAATACAAGATGGACACTGTGAATATTTCTGATCCGTTGAAAGTGGAAGACAAACTCCTTTTAACTCCTGAGTTGGATCCAGGCATGCCTTTATCACAAGAACTTATGGTAAATATTTTTTTTATGTAGCTGAAATAATTTTCTTCATTTTTGTCACAGAAAGAAATGGATAAGTTTTTATTGGTTAAGAAAGATTTGGTGGATTTAAGCGGCGGCTCCTGTGATTCTGTTGGAACTTCGTACCCTGGTTTCTTGAATCAGAAAGAGGCTTGCTCAAGTTCCCTTGAGAGGTGAAATAATATTTTCTATATCAAAACTGAGAAAATTCTGTTTGCTAATATGTTAAATAATAAATATATACCATGTTGTGGTAATAATTTTAGCGCTATTCTTGCATCGATATTGTTCCAATGTGATAAAAGTTAGGTTACAACATTTTTATTACTCATTAATTTTACAGTTGCATGAAAAACCAGCCATTGGAACTACTAATGGCAGATCAGGTGAGTTTCTTGTTAACTTAATTAAACTGAATTCATGTCTTAATTAGATACTAATTAACTGATCATTTCTAGATGAGGTTATCCCGTGGTGAAGCAGCCCAACTAATGATTGGCCACCTGGGTCTTGCCCTCTCCCCAACTTACTCCGGGGGAAGCCATTTAGCCTTCCTCTCTAATGAGGTCCACCTTAGCCAGGTCACTGTCCTGATAGATGCTGATAACCTGGATTTGAAAACCGCAAGGTGAGAACAATTAATGAATTCATAACGCACGTTTTAAACCCCCAAAAATTCAGTTCTGATGTGGCGATTATCGACGTCGTGTCCACTTCAGCTGACCACAAGACAACGGTCAAGATGACGCTGTTTAACGCGGGTATTTTGGACGTTGAAGTCCATGCCCAGATGACCTGCCCGTGGCTTGTGGATATTCCTGCATCACAGAAGAATCGCTTGATGCCGTATCACTCAGCCAGGGTGTTATTTCATTTTGATGCTGATCTCAATGATACAGAGGTTGTGTGCAATGGTGAGGCGGCTTGCTTATTATTTAGTGCAAAAATAACCGTAGATAAAACCATGAATATAACCATGGTTATTATACTGGTGGTGTCTTCATTTATTGCTTCCAAGTCCAAGTGATGGATATCCAAGATGAAGAAGTTGCGAGAAGAGAAGTCTCGCTGAAGCAAAGTACAAGCTGTCTGTGCATGGGATATTGCCAGTGTGTGGTGAGTTATTATAATGATGCAATATTAAAAGATAAGTCTTCTCCTCCATGCCAATATCCCCAGTGTGCTACAGACACCTCTGATCTCAAATGCATTCTCCTAGAGCAGGACTCTTACCATCATTCAGGATTCCACGGCGAAATAACACAAGCGATTCACTACAAATTGCGAAGATTCAACGCCAAAGAACGATTTCTTCTCTATTTGATCATCATATTAGCATTAATATGCATAGGTACAATTTGTATACTTCTGTTAACTGTCTACATACACTTTATTTCAAGGTTTATTCAAGACGGTGGCTGCGTTTAAAAGTGTCCCTATCGGACATTTTGGCCTGATGCCATTTTTTGACCAAAACCAGGAATTCTACTATGAAGTTGAACTTCATGGCCGCGATCTAAAGTTTGATAGTAAAGGAAATCTAGTCCACCCAGACACGTGAGAGATTTATAACCATGGTTATATTCATGGTTTTATCCATGATTATTAACAGTTCAGAGCAAGTTCGCAGAATGCCAAGGAACCGGGAAATATTTCTGAATGCATTTTTCATTCTGCAACTTTTTGTCTCACCATTATTTGCTGTGTATGCATTTTGCTGCTGTAAGGTATGTGGTTTCACAAAGATTTTTTTTTTTTTTTTTTTAGTTCTTTTCAATTTTTTACTCTCTTTTGTTTTTGTTTCACAGGTTGGGGTTCGGAAACCAGTTAGAAATGGAGACCGTCAACCATTACTCCATGATGGCCATAAAGTTGATAATGATGATGATGATGATGATGATGATACTGCAAGTTTCAGTAATTACGTGGAAAAGATAAAGGCGGCTCCAGCTCTGAAGGATCCAAATTTATTTTCGGTCGATTCTGAGGTCAGCATTGATGTACATTAAAATCAAAACCACATTGTATTCAATCCGACTTTGATAAAATATCCCAAATCATCATGTTACCACTGTAAGTAAAATATTATCTGGATGCTGAATTAAGCATGTACAACTGAACCCACTTTGCCCCGCTAAAACATATAATTATTATTCCCTCAGCATTCGCAGACGGAAGAGGATGAGCCTAGCACAGCCCTCTCTTCCTCTGCGGCCATCTCGTCAGAGGAGGAAGACACCCTGTACGAACAACCCCTCAACGCTACCCTCATCCCATGGCAGAGCACTGGGGTCGCTGTCCCCCCATCAGTCAGTTCTATTGAGGAGGAAGAGGTCTTATTCTCAAAGTTTATGATAACACTTTATCAGAAAAGTGCAGTAGCATTCAAAAGCATTGAGATCTTTGACATTGAGTAGATAGACTACTTTTGGCCATGCACTCTGTATATTTGAAGTTGTTATATTAACCATAATTATTTGTACACAGGATGGCTATTCTGTGTTTTCACCCAACCCGGAAAGAATGCTACGGAAATCACGTTTCCCGGAAATGATTCCCACAGAACCTCCCACAGATGAGGTAGGCTCCTCAGCATTCATTAGTTCCGCGAAAATAAGTGCATTACGTACATATGCTCCATTCATAACGGTCCGAATCTTTGATTCATAACGCGCTAAATACGTCATGAATCCACTTTCTTCAAAATCATAACGCACTTATAACGTTATGAATACACGATTTTGCCAGAAGGGCCACGAGGAAGACCCAGCGATGAAAGAAGATTCCAATCTGGCGCAGATAGAAGCTGAACTGGAAGAAATGCTGCCTCCTATTCCCAGGGCTCAATCCAGCCCCCTGGGAAGAGTGGGAATGCTGGAAAAGGAGGGCAACCACCTCCCACAGGGGAGCATCCCTGACCGCCTCAAAGCCCTTTCCAGCGCGGTTAGACCCGCATCTAAGGTACTCTTGTTATATACAAATTACGTCATGTTAAAGATAAATATATAAAATCGGTGTCAGATTTCGTAGATACCGATGTTAATAGCTTAATATTCATTGCAGAATGAGCAGGAAAGTGCTGACAATGATTACGATGGTGAGTCCATGGCTGGCATTACCCAACACTGCACCACTGTCCATAATTCACTGCTACGTTTTATGAAACATAACCGCAGTTGTAGGTCGATCCTTCTGATCTACTGACCGTCTACTACTCTATTATCTTTAAATTTTAGAATCTCTATCAATTAATTAGTAGAGCTTAACCCTGGTCCCCCCCCCCCCCCCCGGTTTCTATCCTTCCACCATATATACATTTTAAACCCCTTATATATTGTATAATAGGTAATTGTAAATATAAGTGTTGTATAATTACTTTGCAGAGCCAGCTATCGTTCCACCTGAGATGAATACTTCAGAGGAGGTGAGTTATTTTATCCCAACACAAACTGACAGCCAAAGCACATCAGATGCATGATAAGGAAAAGTAATCACGTTGTTCAGGCAACCGGCAAAGAGCTCCTCTTATCATTCGGTATTAAAATTTCAGAAATGAATCAAAATCCTATTGCTTAATGTGATGTTTGCGCCGCCAAATATCCCGCGATAAATGCTCCAGTGATGACGTATTAATTTGCGCTTCGTTTCTCTGTATTGTACAGTCGTCTGTTGATATTATGAGCTGGTTTCTCCCTCCGTAGAAATGGCTCTGGGTGTGGGGTCTTGATCGTAATAGCCTCCTGGTTAAGTCATTATAAGTTATAACTGCATCTATCTCTTGGCGTGGAGGTACAGGTTGTAATCATAACGTATAGATGGAAGGGCTGCATATGTAACACGGGGCCTGGATAATCTTTGTTTGTTCACATATGATTAATTATAATTGTAAAGATGTACCATCTGTTGCTTGTGTTGCCCCCTGTTTACTGTACTTAGGAAGTTATTATACATTCCTTCGTTAATATTGATAATATATAGGCCTAGTATACTAGTACATTCCGGAAGTCATTCACTTTAGATCTATCACGAAACACAGTTACAGAAACTATGAAATTTGCAGCATTCAGTGGGCACTGTAGCTTTTAATTTCGCTCCTAAAAAGAAGGCATTTGAATTAATTATGTAGAAGCGTTGCATTACGGACTTCCGATGTGATTGGCCGCGAGATTCATCCGCAATAAAGCTATTGGTTTAATGTCAAAACTGTCAACTCAGCAAATCCCTGTTTCCAATCCATCAAGACCTCTGAATCATTCATTGGGGCAGATGTCATTATCTCATTTTGTGTCTTCAGTTCCAGGATCATAACGATGAATATGAATACTCACTTCGTGATATCGACCTGGTTAATGATGATGATCATCATAATCGCTTTAGTAATTAACGTTTTTAATTTGTTTCTGAGATTTTTCGTTGTTGTCGTTATCATTATGTGTTCTTTGTTTGCGTTATGATTTGTTTGTTTGTTTGTTTGTTTGTTTGTTCCGATGTTTCTTATTTTTATACCCGCCGGAATGCATTTGTTGTTGGAGTTAATAAATTGTGTTTTAATTGCAGGGTGTTAGCTTTTACTAGTAGGAGTTTTTTCACGTGGAGTTATGAATAGTGTTGTTATAATTTATTGGAGCTCTAGTCGAATAATTATTCCTTCAAATATACAAATCGTGTAAACTTGGTACTATTGTAATACTATTGTAACTTTGAGCATCATTTTATATAACCATATTTTTTTCTGTGTGTATTAAGAGTCGCATACTTGTTGTGAATGATAATATACTAGTAATATTCATCTATGAAATGAAACGACACCTAAAACAGTCGACCACTGGGTTCAACAATCATAACGTTCAGAAGCCAAATCTGAAATGTCGTGATTTGCTTCATCCCCAATCAATCAATCATGTAGTCGCTGTTTTTGATTCGTTCATAACGCCCTGAATTCTGCTGCTTAGACCCGACGATCGGTTTTCCCACGAGTTTTGTAATCTGTTGATCCGCTGAAGGTAACTCCTTGTAAAATTGAGTTTTCTTTTCATTTTCTGTAGAGAAACTCCGAACTTCGAAACAAGGCAACATGAATAACAAACATCAATGCATTATACTAGTAAATTATCAGTGGTTTATGACTTATCATGACACGTATTGTAACAAGCCCTAACGATATAGCAGTGTCTAACATCATAAGTAATGCACAGCATTAATAGCCTAATAGGGCTGCTTTTCATCTCCGAGTCAGCCAGTCTTCTGCAACTAATCGGCTGCCTTTCTGCTCAATTAGGCCAACAAATTCAGCATCCATGATGCAATAGGCACGCCGGGTAGTGAAGGATGGCACCCTTGCTGCATGGCTGCCCACTAACATGCTGGCTGCCTTGGTGTCCTATTCTACTGGTGGCATCATTGGCATGTTTAATTCACTGCTGAGCCCACACCTTTATACTATATTGTGCTTACACGATTGAGTACTCATGCAGCAAGTAGAGTAGCTATATTATTTGCATTCGTTCGTCATATACAAGGAAAGCCGAGCCTCGTGATTAGCAATGCATGTTCTGTGTTGGTATCGAGTGAAAACTCAAAGACTGAGGTGTGTGTATAGGTGTGGATGATATACATGCATTATTGTTTATATACAATAATGCATGTATATCATTGGTGTTTGGTGCTGATTAATCAACTTTGAGACCACCCTGTTTATTTCCCACGAACTCCATGTAAAGCACGTGCAGCTCCATATATACCGACTTCGCGAGCGTACATAAAAGGGTGCAAATAGTCTATAATCATTAATAATACACATATAGACTTTTAGTATAACATAATGCTGCTATTATATATACATGTTGTACAAATTAGCAAGGATTCGGCACAAACCAAGTATCTTGCGATGCGGGAAAGAACCAAGTAATATTCTTACTCTAGATGCCCAAGGTGTTTCCCACCTGTATGATGCACTGATCAGAAAAGAACTGGCGGACTCCCTTAGAAGAAATTGCAAAAAAATCAAGCAGCTTCTTCGCAGACAACGAGCGAAGCAGTGGCTTCAGGTTTCGGCCGTGCACCCCAATCTCGCGATCTTGCGCAAAACACCGACTTATTACCAGCATTATAACTAGCATCATTAGCAACGTGACGGCATCTCCTTTCCTTTCACGACGCTTGAATATAGCGCCCGATTCGACCATTGCGCTCAGTCGGGGCTTTGCGATCAAGCTATTATATTCAGCGCAGATATAGCGTCCGTCATTGGTATACATGTACGAACTGATGGATGACGTTGAAATTGATAGCCCATCCGCTGACGACTTGGCTTGTAAGGTTTTTCCCGGTAATTGCTCATTAACCTGGCCGGGACCCCTGAGGGGGGGTCTTGCAATGACAAATTTTGCGTAAACCATCCCTTTTGGAAATCGTTAATTGAAGGCCTGTTTTTTTCTTTCTGTTCTCATAATTACCTCGTTATCAGCGCTTCATCTAAGCTTTGGTTCATCTGCGTGTGTGTGTATGTGTGTGTGTGTGTGTGTGTGTGTGTGTGTGTGTGTGTGTGTGTGTGTGTGTGTGTGTGTGTGTGTGTGTGTGTGTGTGTGTGTGTGTGTGTTAGTACACCTGTACGCAGTGTACAAAAAAAAAGAGGCGTACTCCAAAAATAGGCTATATTGCGCCAGTGTTTTGGCCAAGTAGCCATGACAAATATTGCCATTTTTGCGTTGGCACCGATGCGGAGAAAAGCGAGATGAAATAATAAGCTCGTAGAACTAATAAGCAGGTAGACGCACGCGGTCATGTGAGTCTAATGACTCTTCATGCTTTTGTAGAATCCTCGTCTTCCAGCCCTGCGAGATAATGAGCCGTTTAGGCATCAATAATCATGTGCCAAGGTAATGAAATGCCGTCTTCGGCGTACAATTTTGTGGCAATTACTCCAATTTTATGTCATTGCCGGTGCCATAACATTTTTATGTGTGATCTATACAGTGAGATTAATAACGCAAGGAGTGATATTTATATATGAGGTTTATAATGGTATAAGTATACCATTCCGGGGTATACACATGTGCCCCCTATATACTCATTGTACAAAGACCAATTTTATTTCAGGTCTTGCGCATAATATTGTGGAAGACATTTTGACCAAATGCTGGTTGATTGTGAAACATTGACGGCGTCGCGGGTGGGAGAGACCGGCATCAGGAATTCATTGCAGGCACTGCCTATTCACAGCTAAACTAATTACAAATAATGAGAAAAGGACTTTGTCGTCGTGAACTGCAGACACTCAAGAGAGAGATTATCTTCCTGTACAAAAAGGCAATCATCTCGTCCAAGCAGCATTGAATCGCGTTGTATCAGAGAGTCAAGATTCCCAATATCTCAACAAAACCAATTTATCATCTACATTGAGGAATCTGAGGCAATTATGCCACTGAATTAGCGGCTAAATACGTTTTGAATGGACCTATTGTCGACTAACGCCGCACCGGAAGGAAATGAGGTTAGCTGAGCGGCCATTTTGAATGATATGAGAGTCGGCGTTTTGACGCACGTCGCGTGCGATCAGGTCAAGCAACAAAGGCCACCTCTGGACCGACCATGGTCCCCCAAGGGAGCCAGGAGGGCCACCAGTCATGAGCCCCTCTGGCTATGTGAGAATTTCGCCATCTCCTGCATGCCACTCACCCTTTTATAGCGCCGCATAATTTCCTCTCGCTGTTAGTGTTTTAGCTCGTCACTGTGTGGCGCCACTGCTTTGAGGTTTTACGCTTCTCGCAGGCATTAGTCTGGTTCGTTCCCGTAGGACGCGATGCGCATTCGTTTGTGATTTCTTCAAATCAATTGTCCTTATTTGTCAATGTCATGCGTTCATATCACCATATTATATATCGAGGTATGGACTCTAGGTTAGGCCTCTAATTATAATTAATAAAACAAATATATGCAACATTTACAATAATCCAGGTACACATAGGCCTGACATTAATTTGCTGAACAATGTAGATAATATAGTGCATTGAATGACATCATAATAAATTAATTATTACGTAACACTTAAATAAAGAAATACCCCAAAGGCGTAAACTGACGTCATCATTCTGGATGATGTTTATTCGACGACTGCACATCTGAGAAAAAAAAAAAAAAAAAAAAGATCACGAGAAAAATAATAATAACAGGTTTCATTTCACGACAACATTATCGTGACGGCTCAGTGAAATCGACATTTGTCGATATGGGCAGTCACGTGACGTCCTCTCGACGCCTGTCGATTATGTTCTATCCACCCACGTGATTATAAACACGAGTGGGCGTATATATATTATGTAATTGTTGGAGTAAAGCTTAGTTTACCAATCATCAGGATGAACTCGATGTTTATAGCGAGGTAGGAGTAATCATTGACTTAAAATCGTGAATGGTTATTGAAAAAGATATGTAATTGTCTTTGAGAAGTTGTAAGCACGACAGAAATCAAAATGAGACAGAAATTGTTGACATTGAACGAAGGGCGGTGACCATGTGTATACGTTATGATTGCATCTTTGATTTGTCCAGATACAAATTTAGGTTTTGTTTTCTTCATCGGCCAGACTTCGGGCAATTTACCGTTGCTTATAAGAAGAAATTTTCAAATGTTAAAATCTATAATAGTTATAATATACTAGTATATGCTATGAATCTGCTGCAATGGCAATATTTAGAGAGAGAGAAAGAGAAAAGAAACAATAACTTTGAATA
Organism: Capitella teleta; assembly: GCA_000328365.1. Lineage (NCBI taxonomy): Eukaryota > Metazoa > Annelida > Polychaeta > Capitellidae > Capitella > Capitella teleta. The sequence goes on from KB299712.1 coordinate 142,504, forward strand.
AGAGAGAGAGTGAAAAAATATTGAGATCTCACATTTAAGATTATAATATTTTCATAGTCGCAGTTCGTCAGGGGAGAAAACACGGTTAATATAAACACAAATATAGAAGAATACAAACATGATAGAAAACAAGGTTGAGATATGCGAACAAGAGAACATTCGGGATGCAATCCATATGTGAGTGAGCCATTCTGCTAGCAATACATCCAAATATAACTACACAACGAACACACCACTCATAATACTGCACCATAAAGTCACAATGAACACGTCTCCATCGATATAATATAAATTAAAGCTATCAATCGTAGTTTTTAAGTGGTGCGTTGTGTACATATATATCACCAGTTTCCTTCAATTCGTGTCAGAGAGGCAATCCAGGTCCAATGAGAGTCCGCAACCCGGAGGACCATGATCGTCTGTGGATTTAGCGTGGTGTGACGTCATTCGTGCTGCGTCCATCCGGGCATGTAGTGCTTCCATGGCAACCATCCGACTGCCGTTTATGTTTGGGGGACCGCCGAGTGCCTGCAGGACTTTGGCGCTATGCTGTTGTGCTTTGGCTCTGAGAGTTGCGATACTTTCCGATCGGATTTCATCCTTGCCTCGGTCTCCCTTTGACTCGTTCGGGTCACTGTCCTCTTCTTCTTGCAATTTCGCTGATGCTTCGATTGATTTCTTGTGCATGCCTGAAGAAGATGCGGTGATTAGAAATATGCAGTGAACCAAATGGGGTGTGCAACGAACAGAATACGATATGTGCAAAAGAATGATCTCTCACAGAGCCTTTATTGCTGTATTGCAAATCTCAACTTCTCGAGTAGAATTCTTACCAAGTAGCCAAGGCGCACAAGACCCTTCAACACCCGTCGTTTTCGCACTCTTGACAATGGTATCCGGTAGAGGTAGTGAATGTCGCACCATTGCACCGTACAATCCATATTCCGCCATGATGCTGCTTTTGCCCCAGGTTTTCTCCGTCTTGCGCCATTTCGCCCGCCGGTTTTGGAACCACACCTATACGAAGAGAAAAGAATAAAGATTTCTGGGTCCAATATATGCAAAGAGGGCAACATCACGACGGGCTTCGTCGCTCTGTATGCATGAGGTTGGCGTTGCGTGTGAGGACGAGACGTAATGGTCAATTGATGTGACGTAACTAACGTTAACTCAAAAAGGAGAAGCAATTATTGGGTGATTTCGCAATGGACATTGTAATGCAATTATTCGTGTGGCTGGGGACCACGCTGTTGGCTGTCAACGAATGAACCATATTGTGCAACGGGTTTCTTTCAGAGGTAACAAATCTTGATAAATCTCTTTCAATGCTTATGAATAGTAAGGAGTACAAGTATGTATTTCCTTATGTCATCTATCGAATGGTTTTGAAATATATGCACGCATGAGCAACATTCTTCCAGTAGTCCTATAGTTTAGCTAAAATAGCAAACATTCAGCGCAGTATGAACTAGATACATTTACCAGTGAACCTCCCGTTGAGAATGAGAGCACAATCCGGAAGTGATTAGGGACGATTTAAAATTCGCAAATCGGCTTACGGGAGGGAGTCTGAGATGCTATTCTTCCCTATCCTTGTTATGAAACCGATTGAACCAAACTGGCAGACTACAAATGTTCAACCGGTGCGCCACATCTGGATCTCTTCAAATGTTATCCTTTGCTTGGCACTCGATTAATTCGTCAATTATTGCGTTGTTTTCCCACCGTTTGCGCGCGTCGACACGTGTGTAAATACCGCACTTCAACTGTCAATCACAGCAAGTCTGATGGGGAGATGAATGCTCTATAATGATTGGCATTTGGGGTTGCCTCTGTGTAACATGTAACGAGCTGTACTTGAACATGGCTTACAGGTATAGTCAGCCATTTTGTTATAACAGTCATATTTGATAACTTCAAATTGTGTGTAATAAACTCGATTCAATCTCCCCTTTGAACAAACAGGAAGGACCTCGTGCCCGTGTTGACTCTATTTGTATAATACCAATAAATTATTTTTTTCCTCTTTCCCATTGGGGGAAAGAACCTCGAAATCCTATATCAAAGATTCCAATAAATCCCGACCTATCTGCCAATCCCGATTCTCCCAATAACAAACATTGGAGCAATCGTCTAAAATCTTGGAGTCTGTGAGCGATGAACGTTGGCAACCCGACGCCCGCAACCCTCATCCAAACAAATAGACACGGGCTTATGAAGGAAACGGGACCTCGTAATTGCTTGGGCCTTTTTTCAATCCAAGATCGTCTTTCAATGCTCTTTCTCAATATATAGATGGATACAATAGAGGAATTGAATAGCTGAATTGCATGCTATGTGACCGGTAATACTGGGTGATAGATTGAATGAGAGAAAGAATGAAAAGTTGAACAGTCTTGAACAGATAAGCCGTGTTTGTTGATGCTACAACGCAGGCATCCAAGATTACCTATGTGTGTAAATAGACTGTCAAGTATAGTTAGGGGATTAACTATACGTACACCTTGCTCTTCTCAAACATTGCCTTGCATAGCACTAAGTAGCCATGCATTACAGTTCATTATTGCATACATATTATTTTGATAGGAGCCTCTTTTCTATTCGTAACGTAGGTGGGTATACAAGGGGGATATAGTTTGGTGGATACTTGATGTATATTCACCTGTATTCTGTCCTCAGGTAGACTAGTTCTGAGCGATAGAACTTCTCTTTGGTTGACATCCGGGTAATGCGCTTCGCCGAAAGCCTTCTCTAATTCTTCCAGCTGGTAGCTCGTGAAAATTGTCCTGCAATTAACGGAATAAAATAGAAATGTGATCCCAATTAGGGGCATTCATCAAACGTTTGATTCACACCACATCTGCCGGTCGTGTGGTCAACTCATTGGTCATTCATTAAGAGTCGCGCGTGGGCAAGTTACGTAGGAAATCATCTTTCCGGCCGCTGTGAATGGAGCGCCCCTGGGAGGACAGCTCTCAATGAGTCTAATAGCGCCAATATTCCCTAAACAATTATGAAATTACAAGTAAAATTGCGTCAAGACATCGCCGCCATTTTTCCTCGTTGAAACTTTTCAAGATGGCGTCTGTCGCCATGGGAGACCGGCGACTAGAGAGACGCGGTGAAAGGCAGGCAGCTCGCCAAGATTGACATCTGCCATTCGAAGATCCCGAAAATTTGAATACAGCGATGGCAAAGATAACACTTTATATTATACGCAATTGCTTACATCCTGGAGATAATATTTTGTTGGTAGCTTATGTTTACATGGTGGGCATCAATTATCGAGTACTTCGTTCAGTTGTGTTATAAACGGTGTTGCGTAATGCGTGTGTCCATATAGCGCCTATGCGACATACCCGTTATCCTTGTTGGGGAAAATGCTTGTTTTTTTTTTTTGTTTTTTTTTTTTTTTTTAATGTCGAGCAATTCAAGAATACAGCAAAAGTTACAGGCATCCCAGAATTTCTATTTTAATATATAGGAATTAGATATATTAATTAGTTATTAATTATTAGTAATAAATTAAGTTTAGATACGGTAACAGGTTAATAAGTTACCTGTGTCTCCTCTTCTTCTTCTTCTTTTTGCTGGAGTACGAATCTGTTGCTAACGACGCTCTTGAATGGTAAGCGGATAAGGAATCATCTGCGAGAAAGAACAAGATATTATCAAATCAATTTTTAAAAATCGAAAGTGTCTTCGAGATTATTTTTCCCCCACTTTAAAACACGCCCATAGAACACCATGTACATTCCTATGCACTCGTGTGTCACAATGGTATCGCGAGAAAGGGCGGTGTATAGTTTAATCCGCGCACAAAGACATAGGCTGTCATTTCTCCTGTTTCCTTTGTGCTTGATTAGGTCTCGTTTACTTCAACTTTGACCCCTGACATGAGGACTCAACAATGGAGGTGAGCGAGCAAAGGGAAGATACGCATCGCTAGCAAGAAAAACCTAATCTCAACTAATCACAATTTATCTCGTCAAATCACGCACAGTAAAAAAAAATATATTTGAAATTTTAATTTATTTTTCCCACTCTACTCAACGGAAAGTTTCGACACTCAAATCTAATATAGCTTATACTAAATTAATTGCGTACACTTTTCACCCATCTATGCACAATATTTATAACGATCACAGCCAGCGTCGACGGCAGCGTCCCTCTGTACATCTCGTCTCCCACAGCGCATGCTTCTAAAGACACGGAGCCTCTGATCAATCCGACATCGGATCTCCGAACAGGGTGGCATTGGCCAAATAAAGCTAATTTGGGCCCGGATTCATGTGCGCTGTTCTTCTCCTGTTCAGTGTTGAGGCGCAGGATCACTTTCCCGCCATCTCAGCATGCATATGTCACTGACATCCAGGCCTTGAGCAAGGGTTGCGAGACAGGTAAATACAGGCGTCAACGAAGGTGTACGCATTCACCCTTTGTTTCGGTTGTGCTATTTATAGACAATTTAGGATTCGAAGGTGGTGAAAAATGTATGCGTATATAATATACACCATATATATGTAAAATAGTGTATGTCATCCGAGATGACTTGATGTGTTTTATTTGGTAACGTATGTATTGTAATAATTATATACCTTGAGATTATACATATATAAATATAAAAATGAAGTAAGTATAATATTCCTCTCCACAAAGAACTTATAAATAGATGTATAGAGAAGAGATTTATAGTATATCGAGGTCCTTGGCACTCCGCCTTACTTTAGTGAAGGGAAAACTCTATACATGTAGGCATATTCTATAATACACATATATACTGTTAAAGTGACATGCAACCGTGTATTTTGAAACGTTATTTACTATGCAGTATAGACGCCGGTGTAAGCAGAAAGGTTGCAATTAGACTATCATTATGTTCTTCGTTCGTGCCCTAAAAACACCAAATAACGTTCATAGAAGAATGCGACTGATGGGTATCATTCTACCGAAAAATCTTGATATAAAATATGGTAAGGTTGTGCACATGGCATTACTATAACTATTGCATTGTACAGTTAATCAATTAGCCAATTACATGTACAATCATTAACCACGTTCTTGTCAACACAAACCGCCGGTTATCTGTTTTCTCGGCGCTCGTGCGAACAGGTACATAAAGCAAGCAATCTCCGCCCAGGATTTTTGCCAAGTAGGCGTGATCGACTGTCACCGAGAGAGATGATTGACAGTTGTGAGAATGGATGAATAAGAAAGCTCTTCAGTTTGGCACATTCGAGTTGACATATTAAGATAAACTGGTGTGTTTATCGTGAACCGCATTTGCACTTAAATTAGCCCCAATGTTTGCTCTTCTGGGGGAAGGACCTTTTTAGCTGGTATAGGATCACTCAGTGCATTGTATACGCCTGATTAGCTCACGGTTAATACAATCATTACGGCAGTATATAGAGGATTACACGGCGGTTAATCAGCGTGAATAAAGTGCTTACGCGTGAAAGAGGGATAAGAAGAGCCAGAGTCAAGTCGGGCTGGATCGTGCGACATTGTTCTCGAATGAGGCTGCTTCGTTATTTCGCTTAGAGGGCGGGCGTTGTGAATCAAAGCCCCCGGGGCAACGCATTCACACCTTTATTCCGCGCAATTTAACAAGTGTCGCAGCGGGGTAATGGCGCATGCGGACGTGAGAAGAAGACGGTGCAGAGGAGTTGGTGATCCGCCAAATTGGATCGCGATGGCGTTGCTTACCGCCCCAACAGGCAGTTTGACACGCGTCCTCATTGGCTCAATTTAAGACAACTCGCTGACTGGTTTTGTCGCAGCTAAATCCAGCCATATTCTGTACTGTTGTTACTGCCGGTGTATACCTGTTAACGTAGCGAGGAAATGTTAACTCAGATATTTTCAATCCATATGGTCTAAAGAGAACAATTATATTTTCACACTTTTTTTTCTTTTTCAGATTTTTCTTTTGGTGGGGGCGGGGGGATTTAAATAGTGAGCTTGAATACTCATTGAGTATCTTCATGAAAATGACCACTTTCACAACGAGGGGTTTTAAAAGGGTCGGTGGCGTAAGTAGATAATTTGCTCGATTTTTATCCGGTCCTCTTTTGACGCGACATAATACGGGGCTCGGATCGAAGATCAAATTACAAATGGACGCCAATAATCTCTTAAGGTCGCTTCAAGGATCAAGTGATGTGTGATATACAATACTTTATGGTTTAAATTATAAATATTTACATTGAAATTATATAATTATATATTACAAGCATGCGTATAGGTTATAGGAATGGTGTTATGGTTGGTGAGGAAACATTTAAATAGAGTATCTGTTTATATGTATTGAAAAGAAAAACAATGCCAGAAATGTAGTGATATTAAAATATATATATATAATAAAAAAAAGGTTATAGAAACATCATATAAGGCTGGATCAAGCAAATTTGCCGTAGCATAAAGTGAGCGTTTCGTTTTATCAATTTTGTTTCACGCCTTCAACAGTTCCGTTATTCAAATTTATAATGTAATACCTGGTGTGGATAAAATAGTGAAAACCATTGGCTGAGTGTCCTAAAGTGTAAAGCGCAGCTGGGTATATAAAATCAGAGAGACTCGCCATCGTATCACTTTCAAAATTGGCGCCACGGGAGGTCTCGTCTTTTGTTCCAAATCGATGAAAAGCCCACACGAATTATCGCCCAATTATTGTTCAGTCTTGGACAATAGGATTGCGTTGGATAAAGAATTAATTAATCGTAATGTGTGCTAATTACTCTCTCATTGTGAGCTTCGTGGGGTGGCTTTGATGGGTAGAGCGGTTGGGTGCGTGGAATGCCATTGTTAATTTGTAGGGTGGCCTATAAGATCAATGAGAGAAGAAGGAAAGGCGCTGGCGCCCGCTAAATTCGCACGCGATCCGCCGAAATAGAAAATGGCCCTGAATGCGCGGGAAAATCACAAACTGTCTTACACTTAGCGGTTTTTACGTTAAATGGAGAGTATTTAGGGGATTATTTTGTGATATTTTTCATTATTATATGAATATTGATATTTGTGACCTCTCGCACTAAGTCGCATTGTGACATTTTTAAGTTTTAATGCCTCCTAATAGCTGATACAAATCCATTCAGTTTAATGCAAGAATTATCTAAATCGGAGCAGTAGTTCAAAGTTACAGCCTGTTTACGGGTCAACTCCACACACAATCGAAGATGAGAAATTTCCGTTAAAAAGGTTTGCAAACATTTAAAAATATTCAACTGTCAATTCAATGTGCTTAATTATACACAAAATAATACACAAACGAACTTATAGGTTACAGACTGACACAATTCTTGTATGTGAGGTAACAGGAGATCTCTTTCTATATTTTGCCATCAAAACATGAAAATCATCATTACAAACCCATCTGACCTTTCAAGGCTCGGGAATAATTATGGTCAACGACTTAGTGTGGAAGGGAGAGGGGGTCGAATATATTCTGATTTATATTAAGTTTATAGCCGGTATTTTTATTTCTTGAATTTTATGCGAAGTTGTATGGGTGAAATAGCTCCGTATCTTTCTCCGATTTATAAAAATGCGACGAGTTTTTGAAAGCTCAAGTGTAAACGCGATTCGGATAACCCGATTTGCAGAAGACATCTTGTATCAATATTAGCGTATTTGCCGATTGATTTTGCTCCATCCAGGATCGGCTCTCGCTAAAAGTTACGCCAACACGGTCTCTTTTAAGTGCGCTGCATTATAAATCTGCTTGTGCTTTTAAAACAAATAAATTAAGTTTATTTGAAATGGTGCGTCTTTAGTCTGTTAGCATGCACTTGTCTTTGGGTGCGATTTTTTTTTTCTTTTAATCTATTACAAATGAGTAAAATACTAGTATATGTATCTAATATTCTATAGCTAGTAAATTATTTATATAATTGTTTGGTTGTTGTAGGATTTGTTTGTGTTTGTTTTTTTTATTATTATCATTTATTTTTGTTTATTTGTTTCCTTTCTCCCTCTTTTTGTTTTTACAACGCCTGTGCGGATTTACAAAAATTCTGTATAATTCTGACTCTGAAGTGGACAGCGGGGAATTTTGCGCAAACTTATGACAAAACTCACTCGGTACAAATCACTTATAGATAGCCGGTTTTCGGGCGAACGGCCATCGTCATTATCAATTTATCACTTATCATTCGAGTCGGCGTTTTTCCGGCTCTGATTGGCCTAATATTGACTCGTCTCATTGTCGTCTGAACACTAAGTTGCACTTATCACTAATCGCATTATTTTAAGAGTTCGTAAGCTGAAACCGCAAAACCTCAGCCAAGTTCGATTATTTAACTCAACACATATTATTTAAAAACCTATTTGCCCCCAATTCATCGAATCTAAAGTATATTGCGCAATATAACATTATTACATAAGCATATAAACTTCAACTTATAGTCAAAATAGTTTTAAAGTGTAGGGAATATTCACTTATACACGCATAGTGTATAGTGATAACTTGATAACTATTTTGTAAGTTGCATAGAATAATTATGCAACGAGATAATTCCTAGAAACTACCAATAACAGGTGCTCCCCGGCCCTTTCATCACAGCATGGGGCAGTGTAATACACACGTAATGGGAAAAGCAAGCGATCTAATGAAGCGATTAATTAATCCAATCTAATTGGAGCAAAACCTTGGAAGCGATTAATGGCCAAGGCGAGACGGACATCATTAATTGCATCTCAGGAAAGCGACGTAAAAAGTGCAAAAGCATTAATCCCGTTAATGGATGATTGCTGGACAAAAGATGCGCGCTTCGGTCGCGGAAAATTGAACCATTTTGCCGAGAAAGATGCATGGCATAACGACATAGACAGGAATGTAATAACGATCATTATGGCGCAGTCAAGTGCTGTGCTATTCATCACTGAACAAGCACTTGAGGGGCTCATCCCGGGATTAAATCAGAGCTTTTGTCCCCTTTCCCTCCAATCAGAAGAAAGATTTCCTCACCTGCATGATGTCCAAAGAAGTGTCCGTGGTTCAGTTTATCAGGCGTCGGCGTAGGTTCCGGAGACTGAAATTTTGCTGCCGCCGACATGTGCAAGTCGTCCCGGCCGTTGCCCGCCTGCAAGCCCGGGGGAAGAATCCCAGAGGAGGTGCGCCACGGAGGACTATTGTACATGGACCCTGCGTGGAGAGGGTCGGCTCCTGAACCATCTCCTGGTTGGAGAGAACCTCCTTGTACGATGTTATGAGGGGCCGTAGACGGGCTTCCAGCCGAGCCGCCGCCAAAGTTCTGCGAGTAGTGACCGTAAGTTGGGTCAAATTGATGATGAGGATGAGTCGCTCCTGGGTGGAAACTCTGACCACCAGGCCCTGATGCTGCTTGAGATGCCATGGCACCCAGTCCGAGAAGCTCTTGGATGGCAAATGACGCCGGACGCTGCGCACCCATGGAGGACGAAGTTGTTGGCGATGACATGTACGAGCGACCATGATTGTATTGCAGCGGTCCTTGCGAAGACGTGAACGGGTATGATGACATGTTGGTCATTACGGAGTTCATGTTGTTATCCTTATTCGTTGCAGGTATTCCGTGAGAGAGTCCAGGACTGAGGGCTGAATTGAAGAGTATGTATGTTTTGTTTGGGCTGAAGGTAGCTCACTGATTGGGTAGAAAGGCCCCTCCCTCCCTCGCCGCTGCTTTCTCGTCTTCCTCCGCCTCTTGCTCCGGTGCAGCCTAATCAGAGAGGCTCCCTCTTCAGCGGCGTCTTTGAAGTCCTCTATGCCACTTCTCTTCCCTCGCTTCCTTTGTCTTAGTCGCTTCAAGGCAAAGAAGGGCAAAAACCCTCTCCCGTCTCAATTCGCCTTCTCGATGTTCCGCGTTCAGGAGAAGAGCGATGAAGTCCTGTTTGCCAAGTGCCAAAAAGAACAGAAAAAAAAAAATCCTTGAGCAAAATGAAGGTGTCCGGAGGGCAACACGTGCAGAAAAACTCACTAATTGTTTTAATGAAGGAAGAAAAAAAGTAAACTGACACTTGATATCAGCTGAACTTTTGCTATAAGCATTTCGAATATAGAGCTCAAGGTTTATAAGTATCGCTCTTATATACTGAGGCTGCGAGTGCCCACCTCCTCTGCTCAGCCGAACGCCTCCGTGGCTGACACTCTACCCTGTAATTGGCTATTGTTGACTGCCCGCCCCTCCTCCTCAGCCAGCTGTCAATCAGCCTACATCAACATGCGGAGAAGGGTGCACGCAAAATTGCCGTGTAAAGTAGCTAAGGCCCACCCCGTACATTTCACTTTCGATTTGCTTTCATGGGCACTTTCATTAGCACGGACGAAATGTGATTAATCGCTCGCCATTTATATGAAAATTGGACTGAGAACCTTGCGCAAATAGGCAATAGGGCGGAATAGGCCAAACAGGGCGAATTGCGGAGAGGGGAAAGCAAGAGCCGCGTGTGTATTGCAGGGGGAGGCCATCTGCAATAGCTAATGAGCTCATCTGATTCACTTGAGGTTTTTTAAAGAATTAGTGAGGGATTTTCGGAGCTGAAACAGAAAAAGAACATAAGAAGCTGATTTCAGTGATTTGTGTTTTCATACGGATTTGTTTGTTTTTATTAATCGTTGAGCTTAACTTTCTTTCATGATGTCATGACCATTTTCAGGTATTGTCACACGTGTCGTTTGTGACAAGACTACGTACCCCAGAAAATGAGCACAATGTTAATCCTCATCTGCCCTGTAATAAAATTAGTTGACCTAAAATTGAATACGCAGAGTTTGTTCTGCACCAAACAACTTAGTAGATGTCACATCCTATGTATATGCCATGCAGTGCGTGTTTGCAATTAAACTGAATAAAACCGGTTATGCACTATCGCTTTTCGTTTTCAAAACCAATTTCCTCGGATTTTTGGTAAATCACACTCCTGTGATTTACCAGGGAGTTCTAGACACTCCTCCGTCCTTCCCTGTGGCTCCAGTTTCCGTGTCCACCGCTGCAAGGCACGGCGGTGTAACGCGGTCACGAACGGCTTATTGTAAACAACAACAAATGTACTAGTGTTACGTAAGCATCGCCACGGGAGGGACCGGGGGGTGGAGTGCTTCCTCCTGTGTGTGATGGATAATCCTTGGGGCATACACACGGAAATCTATATTTAGTTTGTCGCGTCACAATTGAGCTAAAATTTCAAAAAAAAAAAAAAAAAAAAATAAAAAAAAAAGAAAAAAAAAATACGATAAAAAGCTATCCAGACCAGATTACCGTTGATTTAATTAGATAACACAATGCAGCCACGAAGACTAATATATAGGGGTTTCTCAATGTCGAATTGATTGAATACGCGTGTCAGCGACGAGTACCCTACCCTCGACTCTTGTTCACTTTTGCACACCTCATCATTCTCCGGGGCGCCCTCTTCACGCCCCTCAGGGGGGCGTGAACCCCCAGAGTAATTTAATTTAGTTAACTAAAAGGTAACAGGCATCGCTTGTTTAATGATCGGTGATTTATTCAGCGTTTAATTGGTTGAGCACATTAGAAATTAGGATTTCTTTGTTGTATTTGATTTCAATTGATGTCTGACACATCAGCAGGGTTTTGGTGTGTAACAACATCATCATGTGGGTTTCCCATGTGTTATATGCCAACTATTTTGTATATACGTATTTTACCAGGTAGACCATGGGTAAATTTGTCGATTATTACCTTAATTAATCTTCTTCTTTTTTTTTTTTAAATTGTATACATTGTATTATTATATATTGTACATATGTAAATATGCGGTGTCTCGATTTGTGAGATAAATAATAGACTATAATTATATGCATAGCTCTGTATGAAGAGCTGAGAGCATGAGTTGAATATTGACGTACGACATAGATTTATTTGCACGCGTAGAAACGGATTAGCTCATGTGAATGTAAAATGAACAATGATAAAAATTAATATAATAATAATAATAATAATAATAATAATAATAATAATAATAATAATAATAATAATAATAATAATAATAATAATAATAATAATAATAATAATAATAATAATAATAATAATAATAATAATAATAATAATAATAATAATAATAATAATAATAATAATAATAATAATAATAAAATTTATTTGTATAGCGCCATAAAATCCATTCCATGAATGTTCAGTTGCGCTGCATAGATGTAAAAAGATTGCACAAATGATAATAAAAGTTCATGGTAAAATTGAAGCACACATAAGGATAAAAAGTAAGGTAAAACATTGATAAAATAGCTCGGATGATAAAAGTTCATATAAAAAGCTCAGTTGCGCTGCATAGATGTAAAAAGATTGCACAAATGATAATGAAAGTTCATGGCAACATTGAAGCACACATAGGGATAAAAAGTAAGGTAAAACATTGATAAAATAGCTCGGATGATAAAAGTTCATATTAAAAGTGAAGCAGACTATTGCATTATAAAAACATATGTAAATATGAACCTAATGCACACACAAATTCATTACGGGTTTCGTGCGCGACACAGAAAAATCATTAGGATCCTAATTCTGCGATGCTTATAAGACAGGAACAGAAATCATTAGGATCCTAATTCTGCGATGCTTATAAGACAGGAACAGAAATCATTAGGATCCTAATTCTGCGATGCTTATAAGACAGGAACAGAAATCAAAGCACAATCTTCACGCTCACTTGATTTCGGTGAAATTTCCCCTAAAGTTGAGTAAACTAATTATGGTGTAAGTAAAGGAGAATAAAACGGTTGACGGAGAAGAATGCGCGATGGGGTTTGTGGTTAGCCAACAACAGTATATTCAGCAGTCTCCGTATGTACAGTCAGACCCTGTTAACCCGGCACGAAGTAATCCGGTTTCCCCATAATGCGGCTTCGATATTACAAGACGCAAAGAATGAGTGTACGATCATAAATTGGTATAAACCGGTCTTTACGTTCATCCGGCCATTTCCGCTGAAACCGATGTGTTGGATTAACGAGAGTTGACTCTATCTGGAGTGGACACCTGAAGGAGGCGCGTGTGGTCCAATTAAATACGTCAATCACATAACCCGATTATGCAATCGTGTACGGAAGGAGTTATAGAGGGTATTTGTGCGGATTATAAACGGAGAGCGGGTATAAGCCTATAAGATTCGAGAGCGCTGTATGATGATGAGGCGTTGCATGATTCGTGGACTTCGCATGCAATGTCTGGCCTAGTTTTGTTGGAATCAAAGATTGCCCGTGTTTAGATTATACAGTTATTTGCATGAATTGGGTCAACCACAATTAAAGGACAAATCGATACATTGGTCCTGCCGGGAATAGCATTTATTACGCTAGGCTATAACCCAAAACCTATTGCCTAAACCCGTGGGGTGGAGTAGCCATCTTGTGGTGTGCTATCTGATTGGAAAAGGGCCAATCTCGTGCACCTCATCAATGCAATATCGATGTCCAGGCGACCAAAAGCAGCCACTCAGCGGGGCATTGCGTATCCGCGATGAAGGCAATTTTTACCCGCTCGCCAGCATGGCTCCATTGGAGTGAAGGAAAGACCCACTCTCTATTGGCATATAATATATATATAGGCACAATATTTAATCCATCGTTCAGTGATATAAACATGCTAATAGATCAAATTATATTATTTGTTTATTAAGAAGACGGTTCTGCTTCTGCAGGTCAATTGATAGGATATTGCTCCGCTACAGAAGACAATAATGATGGAGAAAGATGCGTTCATTAGTCCTCGGACACGCACGCTTGGGTGTGTCATGTGTCATGTCTGAAGCACGCAGCCTGGCAGGTTTCGAGCCATGCATGTTGTTCTGGTATCTGTAAATTGTAATTGGCAGTTCTGACGTCATTAAAACAAGACAAGAGACAAGCATAAATCGAATATCTGTAATGTCTGAAGAATGCTTCGCCAAAACGCACATTAGTGATCGTGATTTTGATTTTCAATTTGACTTGGTCGGTAGCCATGGAGATAGTTTTCAAGGAATGATCGAATTTCATTTTCATCATCGGCCGATCGGATTGGATGTGAATGACAATTTTGGCTAGTAGAAATATGAAGATGCGATACACATTTTATGTAGCAAACCAACAATCTCATGACAAATAAGATTGCGATATGGTTATCATGCCATCAGATCGAATACGCAATACATGTATGTAAGACCCAATGTTCAAACAATTATTACTTGAGCTTATAACACACAACGCAATGCCATTTCCATTGGCGACAAGAGCATAGGAGTGGAGGAACAACAGCATGGCACAGCATCTAATGAGGCCACTTACAATATATGACCCCACGACCCCCAGCGAACAGGTCTCTCTTCCTTTCAGATTGTCAAAGAACGCAGAAATTCCTTCCGCAGAAAGTGCTAAGGGTCGCCCGTTTTGTCACCAGACCCTGCCCCGCTCGTTTATCTCTCAAAGCTGTTTTGGGCAAATGGCTGGATGCTGAAAGCCATGTGCCGAATTAGCAGCGCCGGCTCAGAGGAAACGAGCACCGCGCATGCGTCAAGTGTTGACCTTTCTTTGACTGCAAGGTCATTGAGAAGCTCTGGTTAATTATTACATCTGCTTCTGTGTGAGATTTACTGAGAGCCGTGGTCGAACGTGCTTAGCTGGCTATTGCTAAACTTGGATGCGATGGACAATGGACACGATGGACAAGATGGACACCATGCAGGTATACAGTGGTGAGTTAACGCTGCTATGCCCACCATGGGGAGGGTAGGAGGTAAGTGAGGGAGCAGGACCCATGGGATGCAACAGAACCAAGCGTCGTCGCACGACGAGATGACGAAATCAACAGCAATGCGCAAAAACGGTTGAAGCAAGAGCTTATAAGACGTAACTGATTACGTTATGTAAGTTTAGCACATCAGAATCGCAGGGATCAGAATATACCTAATTACACACAGGCTGTTGCAAGTGCAATGCATGGCGAGCGACCATTGAAATCCTTTCACCACGAGTGCCGCCGATAGTAAGATAGGCCTATCGGTTATTGCGTGAGGCTACCATACACATGCCATGTCATGCGAATTTTTCAATGCCATTCGTGAAAATGTAATTAGGGTTGAGTTTTTGATTAACCCTATTAGTCCTCCTTTGACGTAACGGCGGAGGGGGGTGCTTTAGAGGGTCGGGATGGGGTTGATTTCGGGCCATTCATACTGCGTTGTAATTGGCTTACTTCTACTTGCCCGGTTATCGCTTGATCAAATCATTCATTATATTCATTATAATTCCAAAATGGTGACATGTGGCTGTGAAGATATTTATTATGCTGGTGGTGTTAAAGAAACTAAAAAGGGGAAAAATGTTATGTAATTTTGGTGGTTCGATAATTCAATCATTTGTAAATCCTTTGTGAAGGGTATGATGCACTGTGGCACCAACATGTAAAATATTGACCAATCACGGAAGATTAATCGAATCTTGTAACCAGAGATGCGCATGCGCGTGTGTTACGTATGCGCACGGAAAGGCTTAATGAGCACGACTGGCGCATGCGCGGTATGAGTCTGATATGCGCAGAGCGACTCTGGTTCCAAGCTACCGTTGTGTGCTTAATTAGGACATAAGAAGAAGGCAAGAGGCCATGCCATTTGTTGTCTTTGACGAAGCAGGGAAAAGGCACCTGCATCTGAAGTCGGCGACTGAAGTGCTGATTACACGTATTCCTTTTGTCTGTCAGGCAAAATTATGACTTGATGGAAATTACTTATGCATAAAGTGCGAATCTGAATGGAATTAGATGGTGATTAATAAATGCCAACTACAAGTACTTGAGTAAATACACGTAACTTTAGTTGTACGTCGATTAATTGTTGTATGTATATACTCATACCATTTGAATATGCTATTCATGGTTACTGACTGGTTTTGTTTCCGGGATGTGAATACTAGAAGTAAACACAGGACGAGATCGTGTCACAGAAGTCACGAATTCTGGAAAATGTGGGTTATGGTATGACCTCGATGCAGGTATTCCAATCTCATAACAATTCACAGAAAGATTTGTTTACTTGTGGTGTGCTCAATTTCCTAGAAGTTGCCGTCGGTGTTGTTTTTGATAACCAAGAAACGATTGAGGTTTATAGCCCGTGGTTTCTGGGTGATCTTAGAGAGAAGAACATTTCAGCATTTCGATCTATATTCAATCAAGAGAAGACATCAAAAAAACAGATATGACCATCAACACGTACAAGACATATTGCACAATAAGCAAAGCCCCCGTAATATTAAACCAAAACCCTATGACTCACTTATTAATGACGTCACTGGCACCGCCGTCTGGCGGATGAAGTCAAAAACCGTTGTCCGGTTATATTGGATTTTGCAACAGTGCATTTTGTTTTGCGTTATTTCTGGTTGCATGGTGACTATTTTTATGGTCAAGCGAATCAACATATCAACTCCGGCAGCGATGCTTTTGGTAACTTCGATTAAGTGATGTGCGAGTTTCGACGAAATGATTAATAGGCAGAGACTACAAGCTGGTTGTCTTGGCATAATTATACATGTACATAAATATGGAGATTATAGCTTGTATATACAGATTCGACAACGCCCGAAAAAAAACCCGGTCCCTATATACGTGTCGCCCGTTGCCATGACAACACTGCCATCCGCTCACTCGATTATCGCAGATTCCGGTTTTGGCTAAACTTAAACGCTCAAGTTTTGGACAAAATAATAATCTTTTAGCAAATTTGGGCTCGATCTTATCTTCTCTGTATTTTAACTGACATCATAATATGAATTTTATGTCGGATAGACGTGTATATTATAATTCGTGTGAAACAGCGATTCGCTCGCTAATAGGCGACACACGTTTGACCATTTTTTCACAGTGCGGATATAGGCCGATGTCCAATCTTGTTTATAGTACAAGCTAATCTCCATATCTATGTAATTATATGTATATGGTTTTTGCTCTGAGTGACCCTGCAGGCCATGCCACAAGAGCCCCAATAGATCCGACATATTTCATTCCTCACGGTCTTCGCGAATACATGTAGTTATTTCCGAATATTCTGGACCAGATTAGCGCAGATAAATCGGGCGAGGTCCACGTACCTCGGTCTCGCTGTAGTATGTCAGCTAGGACCAGATAAACTTTTCACCTCTTACAGTGAAAAGCAGTTAATGAATTATCGCTGCTTCTATACTGGATGGTCACATAAGGCAATTAACAACAATTAAATCATACATTTCACATTGGGAAATGGAACTAAATACATTTTATAGATCTCCCCGCTCACAACTGCTCCGTTGTGTAATAATTTCTTCAAATACGCCTTTTATATGCATCATATCGCCAAGTGAGTCACCTCAAATATAGACACAGAATCGATTTTCCGATATCCGAACCTCCGGGATACCTCCGGAGCATTTAGTAGTTACTATAGTAACAACTAAAGGAATGATCGGCTGTTTGTACAGCGTACTGTGCCAGTGTACCAGTGTATTGGTAAAAAGGTCCACTCTTAGCCAGTCAGGAGTTTTAAGAAGCCGTAGTTATCCTTTAAAAAACATGCTGCTCATAAACCTCAACATCATGTTACGTAATAATTACAATGAAGGGGACTGCAAGGAGCTCTTACCTAATCAAGTCTTCAATGTGTCCATTTTGTCAATTTTCTTCAAGAACTCTCATAATTGAACTCACAGAATTTATAAATTCAATTCCTGCACACCTGTTCATATCTGCTATTGTGTTGATGAAATGATTAACACGTTCTGAGAATAATGTAATCGAATGTAATAAATTTTGTCATTAACGACATGCATGTTTGCTTTATGCGGGCATATTATATAACTGTTACAATCAAGTAATGTGATTATATATTTAAGATTATTAAAACTACTTACATAAAATATGCAGTGGACCAACGTGAATTCATGTTCATCGACTGCGTTCCGCATATCTGCTTCATATTACCATATACAGTCAGGGTCGCTCCTCATACTAATCCGATGAGTGCAGAATGTTGAGAATTTCTAATTAATAACTAACACTAACTAAAGTGAAATTACATTAATTACCTCAAGGAAAAGGGGGGTGTCGTAGTGATCAGCAAACTCCCATACGGAGAGTTTTCAATTCAGAACATTCACATATTGATCCCTTCAACAAGCTGATGCCTCAATCATGAACTCAATTGAAGAGTTTGCGCCCATTCAGTCGCAAAGATGCCTTGTTCATATGGCATCAGTTATTTGGCGCAACAATGTTATCAGCGTACATATTACAGATAAAGCAAACGATTATTGCAATTTCTTAATTCAAAATGGTTTAGCGGTTAAAACTCAAAATTGGCATCATTTAAATTATCGGCCGGAAACACATCATCGGGTTACCATGGCAACAGGTTTAGTAGGCTTATCGCTCTCCATCTAAATTTGAATGAACAAAAATGTGTTACTTTTTGGTCTTGCGAACGAAATTAGCTGTAATATTTTTGAGGTTTCCGATTATCTTTGTTCGCCTCTCCAAAGCTTGTATTGAAATGCAGTTCCGCCAATTATAAATTTCTATGATTGTGTTCCGGCGGATTCGAATTAAAAGAAAGGCACCGCTTAATTCCACAAGATTTAACCAAGGATCTTGCAGAAATCCTCGGTTACATAATGGCTGACAGGCACGTAACTGCCGAATCGCGAGTGCACGGAACGCAATTAAGTTTACCGAAAATAAAGTTTTGTTATGACATAGTCTGGCACCCAGATTATCAGAATGCCGCCAAATGATAGAACGTACGCGGGGTAGAAAGTGTCGTGGTTACCATGACAACAGCATATCAACAACGGAAATTTTTTGAATTTAAAATACGAAATTAATAATCGAGAAAAATCCAGCGTTTTCGGTATCAATGGATAAAGTATATAATATTGTTTATCACTCTGTATATGTATGTATATGCATATGCATATAGAAGACCTGAATCAAATGTGTAATGATGCACGGGCGATCGGGATCAGCCATAGTATAGGGCTACCCCACACTATAACTGTATTCCGTCTAGACCTGGGAATCCTTAATATACCTTACATTCAAGCTTATAATATCCAAAGAATAAGATTTTGCCTGAAAACATAATTATACCACACATTAAAAGTGAGGTCGGCATATCTATACGAGTTGCATGTTACTAAAATCTAGATCCTGACCCATAACGTACAGCATTGTAACTCGTCGGTTGATCAAATATACAATAATATATATGCACATATATTAACATGGAGCACCAGATCATCTTTTTTTCTGTACCATAAAAAAAAAAAAAAAAAAAAAAAAAAAAAGAAAGAAAGAAAGAGAAAACTGCGTCTACTTTTTAATGTCACTATGTGATTAGAACGAAAACATAACAACGTATACATATAATTAAGCCAACATCTCTAACCATTTATTTTGAAAAACAAGGGAGGGGAACCAAGAGCAATGCGTCAAGCGCTTTTGATTTCATTCCGTGCTGTGTCAATGTTGTGGTCGAAGAATCGGCCAATAGCCAATCTCCCATCATGCGAGGATTGCGTTTTGCGAGCTAATCTAACAAACACTTAACCGAAAATTATTATAACGAAGCGGTTTACCAAATGGCCGTTAGATAACCAGGGGCTAAATTATCTTCGTTAAACCACGCGGATGATTAAAAAGTAAGCGACAACGACGGCTTAGGACGTCGTCTTCGAGGTGGGGTGGGCAGTAAACAACTGTCGAGATTGCCGGATACTGCTCGTCCGCGTTGAAAATTCGTCACTTCCGTTACAGAGAGCGAGCAGTTGAAACAAAAGGCGAGGTCTGCCGCGTGTCTCCTACATCGTGTCATCGGATGAAGCTAATTGTTCGACGCAGTTCGTCATGCAAGGGGAGGCCGTGTCACGTCCGTCGCTGTGTTCGCATGAGCCAGGTGGAGGTTTGTGGGCGGGGCTTAATGTGCAACTAAGCACGTGATTGGTTAAGGTGTACAACATCCCACGTGTGACAACAGATCGCCAATTTTGTGTATCTATGGCGCCTCGGCTTAATTTTTCATAACGTGTTTCGTGTCGAATGTTGGTAAGGGATATAATATGCACGAGGGTGTTTTATGAATGTGTGTATTATTAGGCTACATGTAATAGTTAATACTATAAATAGTGTAAATGCCATTTAGTAACAATCGTTACGTCTGCGTAGAAGTGATTACACAAACCCACCTATACCTCCAAGTGCTTAGTAAGTGCGAATAGTTTGTGCAATGCGTGCTTAAATTCATGCATGTAACCCACATTTGAGTTCGTGTGTTGATTAACTGACTGTCCATAATTATAAACTTGATGGTGTCATCAACGAGAAACAACTATAGATCTGGTGATACTCGGGTAGGGATTTAGTGTTAGGGTTGCATCACATGTACCAGTATTCTATCAAATGAGTTTGCGGGAGACATTTACGGGAACGTCTACCTGAAACATTTACACGTAATGTAATCCAGGAAGCCAACCGTAACTGTCACACTGAAAAGAAAAGGGAAAAAATCCCTTTAAAAAAATCAATAATTTTTTTTATCAAAAACAGAGAAAATGAAAACTGCCGGTTCGGTCGGTCAGCTCGATGACGAATTTGACAACCTCGAAAAACAGCAAGACATGACACTTTGTTTTGCTGAAGTGGCTGGGATGACTATATACATTGCGGCAATTATGGCGAAAGGCAAACAAGTGTTCTGTAATGAAAGGAGCAGTTGATTGAGTTGATTTCGTGAGACTGACAGAAGGTCATCTCGCATGAACATCACAGTGCCAAAGAACAAGATCAATACAAAAACAATTGGAAGATTTCCTCGTCATATCTGGTGGGACAAACGACAAACAGCCACAGAGTTAGCAAGATTCCTCTCTGGTTACCTTAACATTCACGCCCTGATTGTAAGTGTAGCTGTAGGGATCTAGACAAAAAAAAAAAGTCAGGTGCAATGTTGATTTGATCCATAGAAGCCTTACCTGATGATGTTGATGGGATCTATTGAAGACTGACCTTAGGATGCGATTCATTGAAGGACAAGCCTAGGATTTTTATGTGATCCATTGCAAGACGACCTTGCTACCCGTTGGACATTAAGATGTTGAGGGCAAACATTGAATTCAATGGAACACATAATTATCAGCATCCTAGGCTCACGCTTCAACCGGTCACATTAAAACGAGAAAGTCTTTCTTCGGCTGTTGAATGTTTGTGGTTCCTTCCGATAATCAGGGATAAGAGACTGTGAAGCACATAGAAGCCCTATAGTGCAATGTTGCAGTAAATGTCCAATCACTAATTTATTTATTTATTAATTGTTGATTGATTGATTGATTGATTGATTGATTGATTGATTGATTGATTGATTGATTGATTGATTGATTGATTGATTGATTGATTGATTGATTGATTGATTGATTGATTGATTGATTGATTGATTGATTGATTGATTGATTGATTGATATATCAAACTATGACCATAGGGTGTTCATGTAATTCATTGAAATAATAAATAATTATATAAATAAATTATTGATTCAAAATTCTATGCAGTTCACAACAACCTAGCTATATCCTGGTTAAAGGACTCCCAATTAAACTTTCAATCATTGAAGGAAGAAGCTTTTAGGATGCTGATGCGATCTATGGTAATGTTTGATGTGATCCACCGAAGAACAGGCCTGAGATTTTGTTGTGATCCATTTAAGAACAGGCTAGGACATTGCTGTGATCCATTGAATGATGATCGTGAGATGCGTCATACATTGAAGGATGACTTGGGGATTTTGATGTGTTCTGACAAAGGCCGACCTGATCCATTGAAGGACATGCAATGAATGTTGATTTGATCTGTTAAAGCGAAACTTTACCCGCAATAATGCTAGCAATTAGAGTCTTACTAATTGAGGCATAATTTGCGATCATGCCGCGTAATGATAAATATACGAAAAAAGTCACGTTTGGATATCATGACCCCACCCACTCAGAGGATTCTTATTGCGTCCCTATGACGTCCGGCATGAACGATCCTTGTGGCTTAGCACCCTCTCTTTGGTGATATTCTCGCCCTACTGCACATTATCGAACATGCTCCTTCTTCTTCTCCCCTTCTTTTCTTCCGCTCTCCCTTCAAGAACAATGTTCTCAACATTCCTTCTGATCTCATGATATGACCGATCCACCGTGCATTCCTTTTCCAGAGGATGCCTTCTATTCTCACCCACTCTTTGCAACACCTATTCATTTCTCATGTGCTCTTTCCAGCCGATCCTTTCCATCCTTCTCAACATCAACATCTCACAGTTTCCCAGTCTGTTGATGTCATCTTTCTTCACATTTCAGGTTTTGAGCCACACAGGAACACGCGTACTCCAGAGTAAGGTCTTCACGAGTCCAGTTTATGTTTATTGAACACATTTTTGGCCATTCTAACCCTCACTTTTTTTTCGTCGCGTCCCCGAGCAGGCTTCCAATGTATTTTAGTTCATGGACTTGTTCCAGCCCTTGACCATCGATGGTGATCTGCAAATGTTCACAGTCACTTTGCTCCTTCTTCACCGCTTTTGCCTTTGTTTTGTTGATCCCATTTCGTATCCCTCCACAACCTCGTATAACTTCGTCATGATGTCCTGAATCTTATAAATCTCACATCTTGGATCCAGTATACCTCCATCTCCACTCCTTCCACACCTTCCATGGCCTCATTCATCATCATTTTTGAAGGGATGTTTAAAAGCAGACAGTCCTTTTGCACTTCTCTTCCGATGGCACATGGTCCAGCCATCCTTTGGTATATCTACTCTGTTCCGTCTGTCCCATGTATAGGGTTCTGATCAGCCTCCGCTCTTCCAATCTGCCCCAAGTTCTTTCAGGATTCCCGTGAGTTTCGTCGCCTCTACCCGATCAAATGCTTTCTCGTAATCAACGAAACACACACACCTTGGTTGTTTCCCTGTTTCGTTCTGACAGCGCTCTCATCTCTCGTCCCCGATCCCTTTCTGGAACCTGTACTGGCTCCATCCTCAGTCCTTTCATGCAATAGTTCTCAGTCTGTTGTGAGTTACTCTCAGTAGAATAAGAGACTGATAATTCGGTGGTCTTCAAATCAGTACAATCGCATCACTTCAGAAGTTGTGTGATTGTACTGTGCAGGAAGTCCTCGGGTCATGTTCTGGTGCCGCTTTTCAGATCTTGTATGGCTTTCGGGATTTCACTCTTCAGGATGTCTGGTCTCTCTTAATCGCTGCCTTTTACTTCATTTCGATCTCCCCTGGCCTCAATTCTTTGTTGTGCAGCTTCTCTATGTATTCCTTCCACCTCTGCTTCCTCTGGTACTGCCAAGAATACACTTTGTTTGTTCGCGATGGTCTTCTTCGCCAGACTTTTGTTTTTCATGATAAGTTCCTCTCCTCTTCTGGTTCATTGTATGCATCTTTCTAGCTCTTTCCAAGTCTTAAATATCCTTGCCCTTCGCCTCCCAGTATCGTTCTCTTGTTGCATCCGTTTCTCCCCTTTGTTCCTTGTTTAGCTTTCTGTACATTCTCTTCCCTTTCTCTGAGTTCATCTTCCCCCATTGTCTCCTCTCGCCCATGTTTGGCAGCATCGTCTCTGTCACCCACGATTTCTTCACTCCTCCTTGACCGTCTCCCGCTTTCAATTAATGCGTTGACATTTACTTCCACGCCTTGGTTGATCTATATACAGCTTGGTTCTCGCTCCGTTACAGAGGTTTATTTTTTGGTGAGGGCATCTTCTTTGAATCAATTTTTTTTTTTTTTTTTTTTTTTTTTTTTTTTTTTTCAATTCTAGGATTATGATGGCTCAATTCAGTAACAATCCTGTGGTGTCGAAATGAGCCATAGTACTATGAGCCTTGGCTGATGGAACCCATTGGAGGACGGGCCTAGGATATCGATTTTGGATCCATAGAAAAAAAAAACATTAATCATACACCTATATATGTTTGACAACACGATATTTGAACATGCAAAAATGCTTTGAGTGTGAGCGTTGAGCATATCGTTTTGGATATTGCGAATGTATTTATTTTTTCTTGTACAAAAGGAGTATGCAAAATACGTTTGACAGATAGATGTCATAATGTGACAAGTCGGTATAAACTCGATTAATCATTGCATCATGCAACATTAGAACCTGAGACAGAGGTCGTCATATCTCATTAAACAGCACTTATTGAGTCTCTAGTGACGCTCCAACATTTCTGATGGGATCAAACATGTGTCTTTTATTTTCTTACAACCTACGCTGTGCAACACAGCGCACGTCTCAGGTAATCATAACGTTCGAGATTCTTGAAATCATAGCGTGTGTTTTTCAAGCCTCATCGTATCCACCTCTGAATATAAAGAAGTCCGTGCTTTCATATCATCATTCATGATTTCACGTAAAGGGTCAATTGCACTCCGCGTGCATTTTTATTCTTCTATGGAGACAATCACATAATTTTGCACACTGAATAACTAATTTACCGAGAATGCTTTGGAATGCAAACTCATAATGCATGCATCGTCGATTCAGTCCATTTTAACGACATGAACAAAGAAAGTAATTAAGTTCAGGTATCAATTAGTTTAAGCATAAAAATACGATGCTTTGAACTCGCATTCAGTCATTATGGACATCACAAGGGTGGACAAGGGAGAAGGATGAAGCATGAAATCACGAACACTGCCGATCCCTAGAGTAGCCAAGCACAGGCGCCATCTAATGTCGAAGAATAAAATCAATCCTCACCTCTTGCGCTCGCCGCTAGGCGGCGACACCGGTTCGGAAAATCGCCGTCGAATGAAATCAAACAAAGGGGTGAGAAGTTTTTGTAGCACAATGGTTTAATGTCGAATGGGCTGATTTAGTACCGAGGGGGAGGAGGGCAGGAAAATGAGGGACAACCTTCGGGATTTATCGCCTCATTTGAGGGAATCAGGCGGACAATTTCACTGCCTGGAATGGCATTGCGGGGGGTGGGTCTTCAATCTGTTTTTCTGGCTGATCCATCAGCAGACATCGATGCTGCTTTGACTCTGACACGAAACGCCACCGATCATGCATTGGCAACTCCTGATTGCAGTCCACCTTTTGGCCTACCATCACTGAGCCAGCACCAGGCCAGCACTGGGCCAGCTTTGGCACGCCAGCAAAGCCCCTTCGGCATGTAATATGTCTAATGTAGGCGATTGGATTATGGCTGCGCTCTTGTCACTCCTAACTACCTCCCAATGAGAGACGCAATCTAATTCTTGGCCTCAGCCGTCCACCCCTTGCCACTGTGATTCTCCTCCGAATTAAGACTTGTTCGGCAAAACAAATGGCGCATTAACGTCGAGCTTTGCACTCAACGCAGACGTTTACGTGGATTAATGGCAACCACGACTGCCACGAGGTCAAACACATCGGTTGGCCAGCGGTCAATCATAGCGTCATTGGGATACAATCGTCAGTGTAATTGGCCATTTGCCCACCTCTAAAGCCAACGAGATCCCCAGCGACTCTGGCGTCGTCACCCCAGATGGTCACGTGATTGAGAAGATCAAAGTCGCTCACTTCGTTATTGGCGGCTATGAAATATACGAAGAGATGGAGTTCCTAGAAGCGGTGTATGTCCTTTATACTGGGATACACTGCACTTCCAGGAATCGCATGCCCGAATCATAATACGGAGATACAATTTATCATCCGTGTTTGAAATTATCTGTAAATATTAAAGTTATAAATGTATGCATTGAATATTAGTTGTGTGGGTGTTGTTTTTTTTTTTTTTTTTTTTTTTTTTCGTCCAGGTAGCTTTTTAATAGCATATAGCCATGTAACTTTCAAGTTGCACAATAAATGATAAATGGATGAATTTATATGCAACATATCCAGTGAACAAATTTGAATGTTGAAGCATATATCGAAGAAAATAAGCAAGAAACATTTATGCACAGATTGTGATGTCTGTGTATTCAATGGTGACATTTGAACAGTTTGTTATTCTTCTTCTGGAATTTGTGTTTTAAAGTTGGATAAAATCAATATTATTGGTAGTACAAATAGCATAATTTTCAGTATTATTATAATTATTGAAAGTATATTTAAATTAGTTCCACTGACAAATCTTTTTCAGATGGTTTCGATCAGTTCCATATCCGGTGCAGTATCACTCGCTAAGCCCCTTACTGTTGTACACAATTTGTACAATTTGAACAAAGGAGAATAGCATTACTGGGCACAGCCACCCAGTGCAGTGAATAGCTCTTATCCAGCATTATTTCACAATCCGCGGATATCAATCTTACCAAAACACTCGCGATGCTGTTGCTCACGTCAACATTATTGGTTATGCAACCACAGCTCGAATGATTATCCTATATTGAAGTATGACGTCATTACCCAGAATGCATCGGGCGTTCAATAAGAGCGTGAATTACGGCGACGTCCGACCGTCCGCCAACGTCAAGTGGATGAAAAGCTGCTCGTCAACCTCTCGAGTTTCGACGTACACTTCAATTAAGCAATGCACATAAAACATCGGAAATAATGGGCAATGATCGACCGGGTAATTCATTTAAACATTAATTAAACCACGGTTGATGTATATCAACAGTATATTAAGCTGGCGCAACTATCTTCAATTATGGATCCAACACATTGAATTGCTGGCTGCGGTCAGCCTGAAAGGGAAGGTGGGTAGCAGAAGTGGCGTGAGGGGTAGCGATTGAGTGAATGAATGAATAAACGAATGAATGAAGGAACAAACGAATGAATCCATGAATCCATGAATGAATCCATAAACCCACGAATGAATGAATGAATGAATGAATGAATGAATGAATGAATGAATGAATGAATGAATGAATGAATGAATGAATGAATGAATGAATGAATGAATGAATGAATGAATGAATGAATGAATGAATGAATGAATGAATGAATGAATGAATGAATCCATGAATGATTCCATGAATCCATGAATCCATGAATCCATGAATCCATGAATCCATGAATCCATGAATCCATGAATGAATGAATCCATGAATCCATGAATCCATGAATCCATGAATCCATGAATGAATGAATCCATGAATGAATGAATCCATGAATCCATGAATCCATGAATCCATGAATGAATCAATCTATAAATGAATGAATCCATGAATGAATGAATCCATGAATGAATCCATGAATGTATCCATGAATGAATGAATGAATTCACGAATGAATGAATCCATGAATGAATCCATGAATGAATCCATGAATCCATAAATGAATCCATGAATGAACGAATCCATGAATGAATCCATAAATGAATCCATGACTGAATCCATGAATGAATCTATGAACGAATCCATGAATCCATGAATCCATGAATTAATCTCTGAATGAATCCTTGAATCCATGAATTCATGAATAAATTCATGAATCCATTAATCCATGAATCCCTGAATTTACTAAGAATCCACGAATCCACGAATTCACAAATGCGTGGATCCATGAATCCATGAATCCCCGAATCCACGAATCTATGAATTCATGAATCCATGAATCTCACCACCAGTTGTCCAGTCATCAATCATTGACCGACCTCACCCTACAAATCATTTCCGTCCACTGCTGGGTCGTGTTGCAGGAGGTCTAATAGGGCGTTATTGCTCCATAGATCTCTGCCAATCATTTGGCATATTGCGGATCGGAATCCATCAGGGATGCGGTTTTATTGTTGATCTTGCACCTCATCCTCCGCCATTCTGGTGATCGGGGCATCACCCTCATCAGCGTCATTTTCATATGAACATTCTGCGCATCTTTTGTCGCTGTTCCATTCTGGAGACATACTGGTTCTGATTCTAGAGCATTATTCATAAAAATTGTGAATGAATGAACTGCAGTCAAGGTCTTGAATACTGTGAATGCGCGGTCATTTACTGTGATTTATGTACTGCGTGTAAATCGTACGAGATGTATAATTGTATGTATATAGCATGATAGCTGGAAGGAGTAGATTTTTTGTTCAATTATAGTACTGACTGAACTTAATTTCCACTGCCGTGCGAATACTGAATTGGTGTGGTAAAAACTGCACGATTAAAGAGGAATTAATGCATTAGTTATCTTGGGAGCATCCATGCCAAAGATATTAATTTTCGATGTGCAGTGATTCAATTAACAGGCACTTCAATCCCCCCACCCCTTGCTTCATCCCACAACAAGAAAAAGGAAACCAAAAGGAATGTTTATTTCGTCCGCCATGATTGAAAGTCGCGTCCCTTGGGTCACCATGGAAACGATTCTGCCGCAATTATGAATAACTCGATCAGTGAATATGGAAGAAACAGCTGATCGTATTGAAATTCCTGGAATTGTTCCGTTTCTGTGACATGCATTGAGCTGCATTCTATTGTAATAATTACTCTCACAATGACGCTACTCTTGGCGACATCGATGAAATTAATGAAGTCATGAAATGGATGGACTGTCTTAAGTGCAGCACTTGAAATCGTCCACGTGGCTCAAAGAAGTGACGTCACAGTCCCCGGGAACATTTAGCTGGCGCTTTTTTTTCTTTTTTTTTCTTTTTTTTCCTTTCGTATAATTCTCTTTTTTTCTTTTTTCTTTTCTTTTGTATAATTCTTTTTTTTTTTTTTTCCTTTTTTTTTCGCTGTACGCTAGTTATCCGATAATGTACGAGTTGGTAGCTCCCTTGCATTACCATTGGAAATCGAGGAAAACACACACAGTTCTCAAAATGACGATTTTTTTATTATTGAACTGAATGCCGTAACATGTTTTGAAACATACGCAGCTCGTAATAAACGAGTTTGATTTAATCGATGTATAATATCCTGCTTAAAATACAATAATTGTACAATTATATATACCTATGCAATTGATTAAATCTCAGTACATGCAACTACCTTTAAATACATAATTTCAAAATAAGATTCAGAGACAAATTCATAATTTACATGCAATATGTACATTATACAGCAGATGATGAAAACACATAACAAAATATTCAACAAATAGCAAGACAGACTTGAAAATGACTTCTCATCTTTGTTTTCTTTTTTGGGGGAGAGGGCGTTTAGTAAATATTTAAATTTGAGATCAGTTGGTTAGATCCAGTGATTCAGTGTCACTATCCTCATCGCCATTGTCTTTGGGAGGGTCAAAGCTACTGCACTCCGAAGCCGGCAGTTTTAAGCTTTCGTTGTTGTTGGTCTTTTGACCTAAATCCAGGACCATGTCTTGATGTTGTTTGAAGTGTGACAGGCCCCCGTGCAACATCATGGCACTGTAGCTCACCGCCTTTGCTCGCAACGACGCAATACTCTCAGATCGCATTTCTTCCTTATCCAAAGATGGCTTCCCTGTTGGAGTCTCGTGGGGCGATTCCGGCCTCGTTGGTAACGTGACTTCCGGTTGACCTGGACTTCCGGGGTCATCGTCCTCTTCTTTCAGTTTGTGCGCTGCTTCAATTGATTTCTTATGCATACCTGAAAGAAGAGAATATTTTTCTTGAGTAAAACCAAAATGGCACCAAACAATCCAACTTCTATTTTTATTTGTATCTGTATTTTATTATTATTATTATTATTTATTTTTTTATTATTATTTTTTTTTTTTTTTGCGTAGAATTCAACGTAAGCACCAACGAAGCGCAACTCAATTTGGAGCTTGAAATCCCGAGAGAAAGACCAAAAATCGACACATAAAAAGGAAACTTCAAACACAAAATGGAGAGAAGCATGCGATCCACCAGTAGAAGTAGAAGAAGCGGAAAAAAAATCAATCTCCATATTAAATTACATAGAGCCATGCTTATTTCGAACCAAGCAACAGGAACCTAAAATTATCCAAACTCAAAGTCACAAGAAATGATGTTCAGAGAAGAAGAAGCCGCTTACTGAGCAGCCAGGGTGCTGACGAGTCAACGACCCCGCCGTCCGTGGCAGATTTGACAATCGAGTCTGGAAGCGGCAGCGAATGTCGCACCATGGCGCCGTACAGACCATACTCGGCCATGATGCTCCCCCGACCCCAAGTCTTCTCAGTTTTACGCCACTTAGCTCGCCGGTTTTGGAACCAAACCTAACAACAACAGACAACAAGACTTGTATGAGAACGTAAGTCAATGAAAGCATGAAGCCATTCGCGGTCAAACGCTGTAGTCATAACGCTGCTCCACCTGAAATCATAACGCACTTACTCAGCAGCCAGGGAGCGTATGATTCTTCCGGTTTGTTTTGATCTGCAGATTTCACAATGCTGTCGGGTAGAGGTAGTGAATGTCGCACCATTGCACCGTACAATCCATATTCCGCCATGATGCTGCTTTTGCCCCAGGTTTTCTCCGTCTTGCGCCATTTCGCCCGCCTGTTTTGGAACCATACCTGCTCAAAATGGAATTGCATTAGTACATGCACATAAACACGCGTACACCCTCACACAGACACCAAGAAACCGGCTTGGGAATCCGGTTATAATTATTAGCTCTGCGCTCAGTTTAATTATGTTGTCATTGGAGGGACGAGAGTTGGCCTCCTTTCAGATTAGTATACAATCATAAGCTGGTCGGGCTAATTGTGAAACCAATAAAGTCTGATGAATGACAATCGGGCGAGGGTGTATGAAGGAAATTAAACTCATCCGTCAACCTATCATGCTAGCATAAGCCAATGGAGAGACATGAGGCTCTGACATCTTGCTTTCAGTAGAAACCCCACTCTGTGCTAAGCCGGTGTTTTGCAATGCCATTGAAATTATATTACCAAAAATATCGCCGGCTTGCTCTTCATACACTGGTTGCTATCAGATGAAGGAAAAGAAAACACCCCGAATGGCACGTTTCCCCTGGCCCTGCTCACTTCTTAGAGCCTTAATTAGGCGCCTAATTATACGGTAATTGCATCTCTTATAAGCATCCGTGCGTGTTCGAAGTGTGCCACTTCATTTAGACACTACTACAGGCCTCCCCTCGCCAACCCAGCCACGGTTCGTCCTCCTGGCATAGAAACCAGGTCACAAATTTAAAATTCCTCGCCCACGATGTACACCATTGTTCAGGGTAAACAATGAGAACAAACTGGTTGGTGTTTTCTCAAGAATTAATTGAGATGCAAATTGTGGCATCCGAATGAGTTCGGGACTTAAAAGTTCGACTGTTGAACCTGGTAGGAGGCAGGAGTTGCGGGGCAGGATCTGAGCCCAAGATCACTTGAGGCACGTTTCCCTCGTGTCGGCGCTTTTAATTAGGTTTAAAACATCGACAGGCAGGTAAACTCGTCTTTGAGCACGTCGCCTGGTCTCCCCGATTCCTCATTAGCCGAACAGATCAGCCCCCGACGTCATTACACGTGCGCCGTTTGCGGAGACGCAGCAGCGGCCATCTTGGATGATAGCCACGTTGTCCGCTCATAATGAATGATGTCGTAATAATGTCTGGAATTTTCTAATCAAAATCCTTTTGTCTGCGTGATGTCGTTTGTTTTAATCGTAAGCACCTCAATTTCATCGTCAACCGAAGCGAACTGCATTCCTTTGAGCTAGCGATGATGCACGAGGTATTCGCTCATTGGACGCCATTTAACCTAGCCCAATATGGCGTCGCTTCCGGTGAGCGGCGCTACGAGTGGTCTCCACGTGGCACTTGCCTTTAATAGAGACGCGATGGCGCGAGAAGCCTCGCCACTGCGCTGAATTAGGTCTAATTTGAAACATTGCTTAACTGGCGGATTTGACATGAATCGCATCTTGTATCTATTAATTGCAAGACGAGTTTTCTTCTTCTTCTTCGTTCAATCGTGGTAATTCTCTTTTTTCTTTTGTTGCCACGGTTTTGGCATTCTCCGGCAAATTGAGTCGCGGAACAGCAGCTCGGTTTGGCGACCGGAAACAGTTCCCATTGTGGGGAGGACGCATGCGCTGAGGGAATTGCGGGACGGTGGAGGAGCCGGCACAATTAGTCATCAGCGCTCTGAAAGGTCCCATTCATGGTCTCTTGGGTCTGATTTTGAAATTAATAAGCAAGTAATCGCTTCGCTTCTCGACCATTAATGGTCTTCAGGGAAGCATCCGGAGCCTCTCTTGATGAAAGGCTCCGGATCCGTAGTTTGCACGAAGAATTAGTCGCGCAAAAGAAATGGATTTTGCATGATTACTGGTATTACAGCTTTAATGTTTCTGTCTTTCAGTCTCTCTTTAAACATGCACGTCCTTCTGCCGTTCAGTCAGTGTCAATCGGATTCCGAACACAATGTATAATGTATATAATATACCTTTGACTTATCACACACAATTAATTCGATCTTAAACATACATTTTAACGGTGGAACGCAATCTAGTTTACAGCATGGATATTTTAATGTATTTGAGTATAATCACCTGGATTCTGTCTTCTGGCAAATCAGTTTTCAGGGAGAGCACCTCCCTTTGGTATACATCCGGGTAATGGGCGTCTTTGAAAGCCTTTTCCAACTCTTCCAACTGGTAACTTGTGAAGATGGTCCTGAAATCGATAAAAATCGTAAAAATTTGGCTTCCAATTTTGAAAAAAAGTTTCTATCCCCTGAAAATTATCTCAAAGTTGTTGCCACCACGGCGCGAAAGTCTATACATTGTATCTGGTGAACCACAGCGGAAATACGTGTCCCATTCACTTAAAGGCATTTGGCACAAAAACACGATTCGCTTGATTCAGCGCGGGTCAACCTAATCAAATGCAACGGTCATTCCTCAAATTTCCCAGCGGATTTTCTTCAATTGCGACTTATTTGTACCGGACAAATAGACGCAGACCCAAGCGCAATCCCCTGGACAACATTTTCAAACTGCAACACGTCGTCTGGTTATGGTGATTGCCACAGAGCAACGCTTTCAATTAGTCTTTTGTCCTCGCTCGAAAAACATTATTTATGACAATTGTGCGTGGGGACAAATACGAGACTAGAGAGCAGGGCTAGGGAGCTAGGACTAGGGCTAGGGAGCTAGGACTAGGGCTAGGGAGTTAGGACTAGGGCTATATAAGGGTATGAGCATTGAGCACTGCTATAACAGTCATTTTTAACCCCGCATTTGTGCGGCTCGGTTTTCAATGAAAGTCGCGCCTTTGGAGATAGGGATATCACATTGCGCTTGAATTATGCATTTCGCATTGGGGTGAGGGAGAGGAGGGGGTTGTTACTCTCGTGAAAAAATGATGAGGGAAGGAGCTCACGTCGACCAATTATAACCCGTTAGTGTCACCAGCCTTTCGCTCTGAGTATCCGACCTCTGGCTGCCCCCCTCTTGTCCAGGCCTGGGCGTGACAGGATGGCGGGTGATTGATTTAATAATTGATTGATTATCGATTAATTTATTTAATGGTTGTGTTTATTCTATAATTTATTTATTTATTTATTTACCTGTGTCTTCTTTTCTTCTTCTTTCGTTTACTCATCCCTCCTCGACCGACGTAGGATTCTTCATCTCCATCTGTAAATAAATAAATAAATAAATAAATATAATTATAAATATAATATAATAAAATATTGTCAACCATTTTAACAAATATATGGGATACGTAATACTTTAAATATTGTGATTCCAATCCTCTCGGAGCAGGAAGAAAAATAAAATGCCATTTTCTTCCTCTGTTTTTCTTTTTCTTTTTTTTTCTTTTTTTCTTTTTTTATTTTTTTTCTCACTTTTGGGGGGAGGGTGGTGAATTTCGATGCCTGATCAACTCAGTGTCCTTCTGATGTACACAAGGCGATCATTACAAGCAATTATTCCAGGACACTGGATCGTCATCACACAAAGCCGTGCAGTGAAATCCCAACCATGTCCCTCGGATTAGGTCTTGCGATTCGACACAGCCCATTCCCCTAATCAAGTGCCCCCTTAGTCAGTGCAAATTGAATGCAATGCTTAGCTGAATTAGTCTTTGAGATGCATACAAATCCGCACTCTCAGTGTGTTTTGAGCAAAGCCCTTGCAAGTCCAGCATGAAAGGGGACGGAAAAAAAGACCCAAATTAACTTCTTTTTATGAGTGCCATGATTTCCCTCGCTGTGGGGTGCTCCGAAGCGGGATTGCATTCAGAAGGCAGCGAATAAAATAAATGTTATTAGGAGGAGCAAGTGAATGCCAAGCAGTTCTATGCTTTCTCTTGTGATGGTATGGTGCTGGGCCAATGCTGGTCCAATGCTGGCCCAATGCTGGCCCAATGCTAGCCTGATGTTGAGGATTATTTCTTCAAATCGATAAGCATTCAGTGAGGGTTTTTTTTTTTCTCGTTCTTTCTGTTAAATACAAAAGAGGCGCCTTCGTCTCCGCACGCACGCTCCCAGAATGCAATGGGGCACAATCGCTTCATGCTGTTACACTCATGAGAAGAAATATTGTCAAAGGTTTTTTTCTTCTCCTCTCTTCTTCCGTGATTTGGATATATATTTTTTATAGGAGCAATTTTGTAGCTGTTGGAGACCTTCTTTTGACGATTGTAAATGCTATCTCATGAAGCGATATGAACTCCAAGCTTTTGTTGCTTTTGACCGCGTTTGCCAAATTAACCGAAAGATGTCAAAAGCGCGCACATTACCCATGGCGCGTTGATTCTAAGGCGCGTTTGAGGGTTTCAATACGGTAGCAAATTAGCCTCCAAAAGCAATCCAACTTTGATTCAGTTGAATGATAGGCAGATTTCTTTGCTGTCGCCAAATGATAGCAATCTAATATATAAATCTAGATGCAAGCTTCCTTTTCCTAGCTCAACTCTTTTATGTACGACTGTTGCATATAATAGCAATTAATTATATCATAATTATCATAATTGCATCATTAAAATGTTTCATTAATTTTATAGGCGTTCTCGAGTTTTTAGAAAATATTACGCCTCCTGGTGTTGTGGGCTAGTATAATGCGAGTTAACTCACAATGAATATCTAATATTCATATTCATATTCATATTCGAATATCTAATAACTATATGAATTTATTGAATTACTCAGATAATTTACTTAAGTAAGACGAGTCATCTTAAGTACAAGGTCATGGTTTTTAGCTGCACATTAGGCCACGACACATGCGTAAAGGTATAGGCTACTTCCACAGACATTCATTAGTCTGTGAGTTACTTAATAATTCATTAACAGGCTAAATGAATCGCATTCTATGGTGATTATCTTAATTGCAATAAGCCACTCTAATTGAGAGTCCTTAGTAGCAAGGGTCGTGCCTCTCGTCAAACCTTTAATTAGCTCCCTCATTATTAATTCATTTGCCCTTTTCTTCTTTTATATTTACAGCCACACGCGTCGGGCATGCGACAATGGATAAGGGTGAGTGATATCGGGCTCCGTGGTCGAAAATTACAGTCGTTAAACTTTCTCTTGCAACACACCGCGTTCTCCAGGGCTCTTTGTTCGTTGCGGTGAAGTGCTCAATTATTAACAAGACATTTTCATGTTCATTTATGGGGCAACTCAATTATGTTTGTTTTGCACTCTTTGTCTAATGTTATTATTCGGAAATTGATTAAATCTGTACTTTCACAACACGAAGCTGTGGTTTTGTGTAGGGATATTCAATTTTATGGATCTTTCAAAAGCATTTGACTTGATGCATCATTGAACGCTGTTTGGCATGCAAATATGAAATTAGACACTATCCATGAAAAATGCATAATACAAAATATATAGTACATACCAAATATAAAAAAAATTGATTCAATTATCTCTTAAAATATACAAAAATAAACAAAACCCTTCAACACCGGAAGTATTCCGGGTGTTGTGTTTTTGCCACCAGTAAAAAACAAAATCCAGCCACAAGGATTAAAGAAACGAAGCAGTCGTCCTAATT
Source organism: Capitella teleta (assembly GCA_000328365.1). Classification (NCBI taxonomy): domain Eukaryota; kingdom Metazoa; phylum Annelida; class Polychaeta; family Capitellidae; genus Capitella; species Capitella teleta. Next base: position 178,347 of record KB299712.1, read on the forward strand.
AATTGCCCTGCACAACTAGAGGGTGTTTCAATTTCCCCTGACAAACGCTTAACAAGAGGAGCTCCTTGTGTGGCATATGGATATAGGATTAGTACGGGAAGAATTCCTATTGATCTCAAGCCCTGGCAATTATATCTTCAGCGACAAATGAAGTGGGTTTATTCCAGCACAGTGCTTCGACATTCAGCGGCATCCACGGCCCTCTTAATTCACCCCTAATTGGCGCTTCCGAATATGGCAATTCATTAGCAGATTAAAAGGGAGGCACAAGCTTATTTTGGTCGCCCGCTCTTGCTCTCAATTCAATTAAGCTTAACATGGTTACTCCTGTCGTTTATTTGAGCCATCTTCACGCGTCGCATACGAATGGGCCAATATAGGGCCCGTCTTGGGGTCTCAATGAGCGCCTTGTACAGTTCCGACGGTATAAACAATCTCGCCGTTGGGGCTGTTTGCTGGATGCTTTATAAATATATCTATGATTTTTAAATGTCGTATCTGAGATGTCGATGCTGCGTTCAGCTCCTGGGGTACATGAGATGGAATAATAACCTTGTAAGTAGGCTAAAGTAGCTTATAATTAACCGAAATTGCCGCTGGTTGCATAATATTCGCTGTAAATGAAGTATGGAGCGATGTTATTACGTCATCAGCTCAGGATTGCAAAGGATGATCTGTGCAGGTGATCTGCTACACCTGGGAGAGAGCACGACATGAAGGTACAGTAAGGAAAGATCAGGGAGAGAAATGGAGGAAGAGAGCAGCTCATGATGTATGCATATGAAACGAAATGAAACGAAAGGCCAAACACATAGAGTACGAAATAATTATATCATTGGTATGGTATCAATATTATGTTAACAAAATACACATTTTGATTTTTTTTTTTTTTTTTAACGATACACTAAACAAACATCTGAGTGTATTGATCCAGTTCTGATGTAGCTCATTAATTGTAACAAAAGTGACAATTTTCATGTCAGTTCAAATGAAACGAATCCTCGCGAAGAATGCAGCTTATCCGCGTTTAACCTTTGACTTTGTTACCTTCTTCCAATCGCAGGGTAATTGAAAGCTGATCACGTGATCTCAATGACCTTCGCAATTGGATAATAGCACACAGTATATACCAAGCAAACACCGCGCATGGAGTGCAGGGGTCTATAATGAATAGCTGCCGCTCCCACGGGCCCTCTCCGTCACCCGATGATGACAGACAAGGGCTGGGTGCGCTCCTGTTTTTCTCGAACTAAGCAAAACATGGAAAAATTGGCACTTGAGCCTTTGTTTCCATCCCTGGCGAAAATGGGCGCGAACCATGCCTTAGTGCCCTGGACGGTATGAATTATTTTTGAACGCGTGGTCACTATCCCAAAGCAGTAAATTGCCGGGATGTATTCATGCGCTCGATCTACTTTTTTTATTTGCTGTCATTGCCATAATGTGCATGAAATATTTAATGGCGGAGATATTAATAATGGTGAGATGTAATTCGTTTCCATTCGGGTGGAAAGTTAATCTTCATTGAGGTATGGATGATCGTTCGATTGAAGCCGGTGTTTTATCTTTTTGCTTGTGTCCATTTAATTCCTTATTGAATCTCTTTATGCCAAATCCATTATCCGTTTGGCTTTAATTCATAGAGATAAAAGGGAATAGACGGATGATCACTTATTGCTTCCATAAATCGGAGAAGAAGAAAAAAAGTTCCCTGTTCTTCATCTCGGCTTTAGTGTTTTTTAGGTGTTTAGATTTATTTCGTGGATTATTATCTGAATTAGTCCGAATTACCAATTTTATCCCAAAGATGAGTTTTAACAAGCTACACCTGATGTATACAAAATTGTTTATTTCTATATTCTACCAAATAATGTATCCAGAACCTAATAAAACATTTCCTTATATTCTTTTTCTTGTGTCAAATGCTATGAAAACACGGGAGTTGCACAGATGCGAAATAAAACGAAATGAATGAACGCTGATTTGCACAATCTTTGTCGCAGCATACACGAGTGTCGAAACGTAATCAAATTATTCAGGAGCCATATTGGGCCGCGCATGCGCGGAACGGCGTCAAAGAGCAACTTCCCATCGCAATATTTGTCCCCTAATATAATTGTCATCAGCATCAGATTATTAGCTTTTGCTTTCAGGATAAACAGGCGATGGTGGAGGTCACATGCAAAGGTCATCACCATGGCAAAGGACCCATGGATGTAGAGGGGTGCGGCCAAGATTGGGGCCCGTTGCGTCCAGTTCGCTGATTGGCCTTTAGCGAAAGAGATGCGCTGTAGGGAGGCTCCTTTCAAGACGAGGCATTGGTGCCACTAACTGAATCAGGCGCTGAGAAAGCGAGGAGGTGACCTGATTACCACCAGTGCTAATTTGCACAACGCACAACCCCAAACTCCGCTCTCAATGGGCGAAGAAGGGGAGTGGGCGCCCGCCGCGGGCGACGGCCATCTTGTTAGGGGCAGAATCGTAAAAGATGACGGATATACCGGCCCCACAGCGCCTGCCAATGCTCGTATGGACCCGGGCCGTCGGCTTCTCACGCGACGTGTTCATATTCACGCGATGGTCCACTCGATGAACAAATTGCCGGCGACTGAAGTGCCACCGCGCTCATCCGAAAATGGCCGCCACCGCATCGAAGGTCATGGCCTCGGGTCAGGGGTCAGTGATCATGCGCAGTGGATTTTCACAATCAAGTGATTGCTTTGAAAGTCGGCCTTGTCATAGCTTGTTAGGAGCTTTTAAAAATTCTCCCTGTTGCTATTGGGTTGAGTGCGCGTCGCTTTGAAGTTTTAGCTCCCAATATGACAAAAGGCAATTTTACTCGTGCACGTTGAGGGGGGATCGAGAGGGGGGATCGAGAGGGGGGTCGAGGTGAGCCGTGTTTAAGCTTATCAATCAGATCGCTCGTGTACCGCGTGCCTCTGATCTCATAGTCCACCAGTGATCATGGCTATGATCGCCACCAAGGGGGATCCTATCTGGTTACGCCGGCAACGTTGCTTCTATCCAGGATCATCGAGTCCTGGATCCAGCATAGTAAAATTGGTATTAGCCCCTAATTAATCGTGATGCCTCAATTGCATGCATGTTCCGATTCTATATCTGAATGGAAAGACAATTTCAGTCTCGTTTTCGTTTATTTCTCCTCTGCGTGTGACCTTGGCCTTGCACGAGATCTCACGAGACCGATTTGTTCAAATCTCGTTTGTGGTTTGTGCGCAAGTGCGTTGATTTGATGTCCGGTCGTGTTGAGATGTCGCTTGTTCTTCATTGCTGTGCTATGAGGTCGTGTTGGGAGGTCGAGGGATTTAACCAATGAGCACCCGGGCTACGACCAGTGAGAACCCCGAGGCGGAAGGAGCACCTTCCAATTACGTGCTACAAGATTAACTCGAACTGAGGTTGACATGCATTCGATAGCGTTTTACGGCTGTAGGCTGCTCAGACTAGAGCAGAATTGAATCTACGAGCTGTGGTGGGGGGGGGGGGGATCCGTTGATAAGCCGGTGCTCCAGGATTATAAGCAACGCGAACGGACAGGAAACTTCCTAATTGAACAATTGTTCATTGATTTCGGGCAATTTTCACACTCTTTCGTGTATTAATTGAATGATTGTAATCCATTGTTACCTTCGTATTAACAACCCATCGACATTCAATAGATCACAGATGTACAATTACGGTCCGCATTCACCAGAGTGTGCACGATTTAACTAATTATATGCGCTATGTTTTCCAATTGTCTTAATTGGTTGCAAAGTAAAAACTAATCTATAGAGTTCTGGAAGCGTCGGTGGAGACTGGTTGCTAATTTTAAGGAAACTACACCGGAAATGACGTTTTAACCACCCCGTGCGTGCATATGACAGCAATCAACGTGGAGAAAATACACCTCATGGCGTAGAACAGGATAAACAGAATCGCCGTCCACGTTTTCATCAAAAGGAAAAATCCCAACCGTTCCCTCAAATTTCCCTTGACTGTGGTTAAACTCATACAAAAGAGTGAATAGTCCAATATCTTGAAATAATCTGCTGAACGGTTGCTGAAGTATTGCTGAAGTATTGCTGAAGTGTCATTGAGAAACTTCGGTTGGGCAGATCAATGGTTCGCATTGAGAAACAGATCGTGAGTTTCGTGACCAATGTTTTATGCCGGAGTTCAGAAGGCCGAACACGGCGCCGGTGGAGAAGGCCTCTCGTCGGCTACTTGATCAGAGCAGCGTATGTTTTGATCAAAAAGACAACAGAGAACCCAACGCCCTGTCCTCGGGGGTGAAGAGCTCTGGGCATGCGCAATCGTGTCTATTTTGCCATCGCTGTGTTTATCAATTCAGTAGGGAGGGGTGCTTATAGATGCATGTACGCGTGTGCAATAATGTATGACAATAGAGGCATTTATGCGTGTTATGTATGTATGTACTGGGGTGTTTGTTTTTAACATTGTTGTGCATATCATATACTCTTCACTTCCTAGATTACTCAGAAGTCAGAGATTTCGATTCGAATATCTTGAGGATTTTAACTTGATGCTTGGGCAGGATTAGCAATTCAAATGACAACAGCTTGAGCGTTTGTGTATCACCCCATTAGTGTCGATCAGGTGGAAGCCATTCGTCAAAATTATTTTCCGATACCAGTTTTGATCTTGGAAGCAAATGTGCTAAAATCTAACATCTTAAACTTCAATAATTTGAACAAATTGAAATGCAATGATAGTCTCGCTGTTTCTGAAGTTTTTGATGAATGAGCTCGTTACAGTGGTATGGCGAAGCAATTAGAAAAAGCTCCTTGCGTAGGGGGGAGGGGCTGTTGGGGGTGGCACCCCCCGGGAAAAGGGCACGGAACTGAGGCTAATGGCAGGGGTGAAGGAGGGCATCGGCAAGGCTTCTCGCTTACTAATAGCCACCTAGTACTGAGCGCCCAACGTGGAAATTGTCTATTAGCAGAGAGGAATTGGCTTCACAGATGTCTGACTCTCTCTATTACCCTAGGCCTCGTCATCTTTCGAGATCATCTCCGAGTGTTAATATGCTTTGCTTCTATATATAATATGTATATAGTGTGGGCTTCTGCTTTATTGTATAGGGTGCTCGATGTACATATGCATCTTTAGTTATGAACCAATAATTGGTTATATTTTAAAAAATATGGATTTTGTTTCTTTATGATGTTGTAAGTTATTCATTGGGGAATATTGAATATATTTGATAACGGATTGAAAAAAAGAGTCGAGAAATAGCAAGTTGATTGTGGAAATAGTTGTCAGAAATCACTTTTGTGATTGATCACAATAAAATGTCGTGCTATTCTGAAATATCTCTCAAATTGGCTGACAATTTTTGAATAACATGTTTCTTGTGAATTTTAAAATTTTGTTTCAAAAAAAGAGAAAAAAAAGAGAAAGAAAAAGCTAAGATAGATGTTAGATAAATCTGAAATATTGTCAAGATGGCGCATGGTATTGCCGGCTACAAAGCGAATTCTGTGTGCTATTGTTTAAAAGTCACAGACAGATTTGACGACTCAAGCAATAAAGGAAAACGAAAAATGAAAAGCAATTAAGTTGTAGTTTGCTCAGAAATGAAGAGAAACAATCACCGGTATTTAAAAGAATAAAAGGTAAATAAAAACATATCTATAGGTTATCTTATACGACACAAGTCAATCATATGCAACATTTTGATTGACGCAAAACATTTGGACAGAAATGGTATTTAGCGTCTGAAGTGCTGAGACTTTATTTTTTTATTTTTTTTTTTCTTGGCAAAATTTTGCGAAATGGAGAATTTTAAAACAAGGTTGTCTTTTTGCAAGTTCTCTTCAAGTGGTATTCGTTATACGGCAAAGTCAATGTTTTCCAGAGATCGGATTTCACACGTAATTAGCTTCAAATTGTGGATGATGCCAAACAGATAAATCTACAAATTGGTTTTGGTCTAATATTTTCCAGTCCAAGTAAACGTATATTTTGACCGTGAAAATGGGTATATAATTCAATCAACGAATTCTTAAACTTGAATCATACTTTTTCACATATAAGTATAAAGGCTTCTTTATTTTCGTAGTTTCTGCCCTTGGTTATCGATGTTTTTAACCTCTTTTTTTTTTCAGATTTGTTTATAATACTTTTTTTCCTTCTCTCCTGCAAAACTTGATCGCGAATTGGATTGACGCTTTTATTAAACCTCCTTGTTAATTACTAATTGAAACACGGGGTATTCCTTGTTAATTAATGACCCTACTGACCTGTGCTGGGATCTGTGTGCGGGTGGTGCATGCCTCCGTGGTGCACGGCGTTCACGTGATGCGAATTCGCCGCAGCAGCAGCGTTCAGACTTTGCAGGACATTTTGACCGGGACTGCCGGCCGGGAAGGCGTGCATGAAGTTCGGTCGCCACCCGGGGAAGCCATGCGGGGAGGCAGCCGGGTCGGTGAGGCAGCCTGCTTGCGACGTGATGCCAGGTATGGCGCCCGGTTGCAAGGCGCGGGGCATGTATGTTGAGACGGAAATCACAGAATCCGAGCCGTGTCCAACGAGCGAACGCGACATGGCGTTCAGTGCGCTGTCCTGACTACTGCTACTCGGACTGCCAAGTCCCAGCAGCTCCTGGATGGCGAACGGCGACCGCTGGTGCAGCGTAGGGGCTCCCCCGACGTACGTACTTGCCGAGTGGATCGCCGCGGCGGCCAGGGGCCCGTTGCCCGTCACCCCGGCGGCAGCGGCAGCGGCCGCCGCCGCGAAGCCACGGTGTGCTGAGGCGGCATGCGCGAGGTTCATTGACGCAATAGCAACTGCAGTGTTCGAAGTACACATCCTGTTGTATTATGGAGTTACACACACTAAAAGTCCTGCTATTGAATCACCAGCATGACAGCGGGAAGCAGAAGTGGATCGGATCCGTTTGTGCATGGGGCATTTAGCAGCAAGGGCTTTATGCTGATCAGAGCACCTCCCTGCGAGCCAACCACAGCGCGGGCCTCGAGATGCAGCCAACCAACCGCTGAGCAGAAGCCGGCGCCTATAAGAAGCGCCTCCGCATCAGCACTTAATCGCAATATGCGTGCAAAATGATCAGTTAGCAATGCCGGCTGTCAATCGCATCCATTGTCAACTAATTGGTGCTAGATAACATCGAATTCTATCAACTCGAGGGCTCTTATAGCACGTTGAAGAGGGTTTGTATCAAAGGCTTTATAAGTACCAGGGCACACATACATCGAGTCTACATTATGTATACTGCATTTGAAAATCTCTCACAGCCCGATTCACCCTTTCAATGCAGTGAAATGTGTGCGCGTCGATGGCAAAAACTGTAAGGCAAATGAACAATAGCAGATTTTGAGAAAATTAGGTACTCTGTATTATTGAATATGAACTCTTATTTGAATTCATTGTACGTACATGTTATTTCATTCTGCTATTTAGAAAACTGAGAGAGAAGAAAGCAGGTTAATAGTAACATGTCCATTTATGGTGAGTCATCCGCCCAGTAGATCATCGCCCGTTAGGACATTGGCATTTTGGATGTGCGCATAATCAGTTGATTGCTCCCTGCTGTTGTACACTAGTGTATTTGCCAGCATGCATGCACTTTGTACATACTGAATACCGCGGCTGACTGGCTGGCTGGCTGGCTGGCTGGCTGGCTGGCTGGCTGGCTGGCTGGCTGGCTGGCTGGCTGGCTGAATCGATTGATAATGAAATTTTATTTTATTTTATTTTATTTAAATTGATTGATTGATTGATTGATTGATTGATTGATTGGTTGATTGATTGATTGATTGATTGATTGATTGATTGATTGATTGATTGATTGATTGATTGATTGATTGATTGATTGATTGATATTTTATCAATCTTTGTGATCTACCTTTTATAAGGCGGTGGCAAAATAGCTATACACGAGTGAATATAGACACATCATTCTCGTTCGCTTTCATATGCGTGCGCAGATAAATACTGCACGACTGTGGTGCACAATTAAAAGTATCGAAAAGCGAGTGCCTTCGCCCTAATGAGCCAAAGACAAGCGCGCAATTAAGACGATTTTTGTCTTGTTAATTGCCAATCGTCGAGAAGCGGTAAGGAAGAGAGTTTCGAGGGAGTAGGGAGAAGGGGGTAGGGGGGGGGGAGGCGGTGGCATTCGCGCGAATTGGCCGGGTGTGCCGCTGGCTACAGTGAGCCAAGTGAGGGATTTTGCACGCTTTGTCGTGATTTGAACAATGTTGACGACAGAAATGAATGGATTGATACAACGTTCAATGCGACGCATGCTGTCTCTCTTCGCGCTGGCCCTGCAGGGCTCTGTTCATTGGCACCATACATTAAGGCGAAACATGTGATAGAGCATCACGTTTGATATTATATCACTGGTGTGTTACTGTGATGGAATGACCATATTCTTTCTACTTTTTTTTTTACTTATTATTATTTTTTATGCTCTTTTTAACAATATAAAACATTGCAGTGTTTGTACGCAGATTTATATATTTATGTATATATATCCCAGTTTGATTGAAATACTTTAAAGTATAAACCGACGTTGCTTTACTATAGCAGGCACCGTATATTCCAGCAATCCATTTTTAAAACCTTTGGTCAATCCAGGGATAAATGTGTCCTTTTTGCACATATGCAGAAGAAGGCAGGAAAATGGCTACTTTTCTGGGAGTGGCATGAAATGAACGGCAGTTATAGAGTTTTGCCTGTATCCTTGTCGCCGTAGGCATCATTAAGACATGAAGCCTATTTTTTCTCGCTCCAAAACGCCTACATGTAGTATTAGCGCACTTTTCTAAGCAGAAATGTGCCATGTACCGACTTACCACACCTCTTCGTTGGCTAAATTTTCTCAGCAAATCGTGACAAAATTACGCAGATTTGCGGGACGACCCTCTCAAGCGAATGATCCACAGTAAAAACACACAAGCCGGGTACACGTGTGTAATAAGCCATGGATCATATGAGTGGCAGTTCTCCCCCCGAGACAATATGCACTTGCATGAGTCCCCTTTGAATTCCTCAAAAATAGCTCCTCCTTTGAATAGTTTTCTTGCTTTCTCGATATATTTGGTTTGTTTTGCTTGCAAGATGAAGCTTATTTCGGCTACTACAAACTACAAAGACATCTCCGTTTTCATTGTTTTGATCAATATAATACGTTCTCCACCGACTATTAATTTGTTTATCTTGCAGTATTTTGCGGTTTTCTCCCCTTCAACATATCTGTATGGTTGAAGATGTGATTTGAGGATGTTTTCATCAAAGCCCTCTCAGGGGTAATTAGGTCCCTTTACGTCATCACATCTCCGCCCATTTAACCCCCTCTGTGTCCAACCCCACCCCTGTTTATTTAAGTTAGGAAATCATAATTCTCACAGTGTTTATCATAACCTATACCGGTGCTTGGTGGATTACCTATACCTGCGCCTGATTAAAATTCCTCCAGTCTTCCTTCGCCTAATTATGTTTTCTGCTCGGCTAGTTAATCTGTGTCGAACGTGCGTTCCATAAGTATACTCAGCCCTTGCTGTTCACCCGACGATGAAATCGTGAAAGCCCTATGCGCATGCGCTCGTTCACCTCGAAGACCATGGCGCTGTTTGATTTCTGAAGAGCGCCTTGCACGAATATTATAATCATCCAACGGGGGATCTATCGCCAGAGGTCATTTCAACGAGCTTGAAAGGGAATTTTATTTTGGTTCTGAATTATGGGTTAATGGTTAATATAGCACACGGGATGTGCAATGCTTCCCTTTGCCTCTAGGGAAGAAATAAACGGGTGAAAAGGCTGCGCGGAGTTGAATGTGGAGTTGATTTAAACATTTTAAAATGGACCGTTTATTTTCTATGTTTTTTGGTTTATTTATTTTTTTATTTTTTTATTTTTTATTTTTTGTTTTTGAGTTGTTGTTTTTTTTCTGTTTTTGTTTTGTTTTTTTGAGGGGGGGTTGGGGGGAGGGTTATCTGGGGTTTCTTTTAAGCCGATACACATTATATAACCAGGTATCTTATAACCTGTATACAACATAGTATATTTTATATAACCAGATATCTTACAACTTGTATACAACATTTTAAGTATATTTCCGTTTCTTTTTTTTTCCCTCGCTGAGGAATCTCAATGCAACAAACCGTTGTTGGTCAAAGCGTCCAAGATAATGAAAGTATATATGATAAAAACACTTTCAGTATGGCATTCGTGCAAAGGAAGTACAATGTCGATCAATCGATTAAACACAGCACGCGTGCACCGCGCCCTTTATACTATAAGTAAATATGCTGTAACGGTGTCACCATATCCCCTGGTGATGTGATGTGGTTGCTCATTTGCAGCTAAACAAGACATGAGATCTTCTGATTGGTGTCATGAAGATTGACATCCAACACTTGGATTGACAGAATTATCATCTGACGAGCTGTGGAATTAACCAGTTACTGCGAACTATGTTAATCAGGCGCGAGTATCACTTACAGCAAATGTGGTGTCGCAGCGGCGATATTGCCTCAATTTGTACCAAAAGGACTAAATAGAAAAGCAACAGAGCGAGCGTGATGGCCGACTTGACAAACGAAAACTCCCCACGGGCGGGAAACCTTCAGAAATTTTTTTTTTCTGTGCAGTTGCACGAGTCGTAGAAAATGACACCTACAATTATAATACCAATGGATATGGCTTCGAGGCGTTGAAAATGAGGCGAAAAAACCTAATTTCTTATTTCCAGTCGAAAGGTTTCTCATCCTAACGAAGGTGGAGGCATAGAGGAATTGCCCGAATCCGCCGCCAGTAGGGCCTCTATTTGAACTGCCTGATTGGAGAGAAATTTGCTCGCTTTAGCAGCTCAGTTACTGGCATGCTAAAGATGCATCCAGGCCGAGCATACAAGATTTTTCTGCCCAAGGGTGAAGGGAAAGCCTAATAGGACCGACATGCACAATGCGTGTTTTACTGTCAATGGAGGTGGACTATAGTATTAATGACGTCATGTGTGTATTTATGACGTCACAACAGGATTTAAAGGGCACATTTTACAGGCGTCTAAATTCGTATATGGGGTGATTAAGGACACATCAGAGTTTATATTATTTAATGATAATTATGTTTATGCCACAAAATACGTGTATCGGCCATATAACGTGGCCAGTGATTGGTCGATTGTCATTAAATCAGGTCATTAGTTTGTCATATTAGTGACTATATGAAGACCTGATTTCAGGCCATCATAATAAATGGAGGGAGTTATTAATGGAATTCATTATAAGATAAATAATAAAATATAAGACCCGATGGAACTGCATTTTAGTGCTGTGTCTGTCTGATATATCCATTCATGATACGAGTGGATTTTAATTATTTATTAAGCATTTTATGTTCTGCATCAAATGCAGCGATACTTTGTACAGGCATTCTGTACAATTGCATGTGGGTCAATTCCACAGAGATTCTCTGAAATCTTGCATTTGAAGTTCACTGGGTGATATATATATATTGCCATATAATTCGACAGTGGGGTTTGCTTTGCTTCTTGAGTGATCTGCAGATGGAGCATCCAGGACTGAGGAATGTGGTCGCAGAGAGGGGCTGCTGTGTGACATAACGGTGCCTGGCCAAGGAGAACAGGTAAGACGGCTGATTGCTTCCCTTTTTTCACCTGACCACCTGATGACATTCACAGGGCGAATCAGCGGATTCGCTTTTTGTGACGCTTCGGTCGAGGCGAACAAAAAGCATGAACTAATCGAGTGCAACGTTGCTTCAAACTGTGAAATGTGCGAGAATAACGAACCCCCGGGGCCAGGGGGTTCTCTGGGGATACACCAGGGGCGAGAAATGCCCACACTCTGTCAGAACATGCCATTTTGAACATTTTTGTGACTAATTGGATGACACAGTGCAGTTATGCAATTAACGGTAAAGGTGTGAAATTGTTACTAATGATGAGGTATTTGTGCACAAACTGTGCTGAGCATCCACTCTATTGTTCAGGTCAGTGAGGATCGACTCTATTGTTTAGGTCAGTGCGTACTAACAGACTAACAGATTGTCGTTACCGTGCGCGGGCTTAATGACACAAAGGTTTCGAGGGTGAAGTCAGGATAATTCAATCATGCACTATTATCTCATTATTGAAGCGCTAGTTGTATCAGCAGATGAAAGTCTGGCTCAGGTGTCGCCGACGAACTCTCTCGGTACCACTCGGGATCACTCGGAAACACTCGGCTCGGATGTTTCTAATTACTGCGCAGTGCCTGATCGCTACCTGTGGGTAAATTGTCTTAATCCGCCAAGGAAATGTAGCCCCTCTTGAGGATTAGCGCGAGGGTGTTAGGTAAGATCTCTGGTTGCTTCAGAAGTGCTGGGGATGTACAGTTGGCTTAATCTGATTGTCAATTGAGTTAGCTCCCTCCGTGACCTGTGTGAGCAAATCGCTTTTGAGGGCTTGTTTGCTTTGTGTTGGTACCTTGACTCATAGCACTCACCATGGTGACATCATTTACCTGTATACATAGATAGGCGGTCAGTTAGAGCGATTAGAGTAATGGCCACTGATTGCTTTTATGACGAAATAATACGCTTTTACACGATCACAACACCTGAAATATGCATAGGAATTATGCATGATTTAAAACACAATCACTTTACGTATTTTCACCGCTACACTAATTAAGGTGAAGCCTCCCTGGGGTTGGGGGAGGGGGAGGGGGCGGTGAAAAACAACACCCAGGGGCCTTGTGAATATTTCAACCTCTGATCAGGCCATTAACAGGTGAGCAGGGGATCTTTATTGGTCCTCCTCAGGCATACAGGTAATACAAGCTAATGGGATGAACCTGGGCAGCCAGGCGTGACTATTACCTGTGAGTGCTTGATGAGCATACAGTGGTCACCTATATGGTCCTCAACATCGATTGCTAGACTAATATGTGGATATACAAGTGGGTTAAACAACCTACAGCAGGTGTGACACACTGGACACAAGGGCCCTTCTCCAGACCAGGTGTCCCTCCAGCAGACTCACCTATGATCCCTCTGCCAAGACCTCCCGTGGAGCCCATCCAGGTTACACTCCCCAGATGGCGACGGGGCTTCAAGGAAAATTCATAAAACGAAAATTCTTTGCATCATCGCTGATTAATCAATGGAAAACTATTCAAGTATTGACTTAACTCACACACGTGTTTTTAATTTTTCTCCCCTCGAATAATACTAAATGTGCAGAAGTTTTGGTTAATCATACTCCAGGTAGCATAAGTGACTTGGTTACGAGGTGGAGGCGCGAGCTGATTGGCCCAATCTGCAACAGATTGGGTCGCTTTTGCGGGAAAACGAAAGGTTAACTGAACAATCAGCGAAACATGCTCACTAAGAGCTCCATCTGAGAACATGAAGCTCATTGCTGGTAGTTCATTACCAGGAATTAACGGTACTGATTAGTACGCGTGGCTTCTACCTGCATGCGGACTGGAGCAGACGTGTTATAAATAGAAACACTGAGCACTTTGTGCACTAGAGATCGAAGTATTGATTCATTAACTTACAATTTGTTAAAAACTGTTCAGAAACCACAAACAGTAAATTGTATTCACGATGTTCTACCAGAAATGAACAATGTTTTATGTCATTTATTAATGATGTTCTTTAATTAGGCACACTTTCTTAATTGAATCAGCGAATGAAAACAGAGTATACATTGTTTGTATTTCGATGTAAGAAAATTAACGCATTCAATGCGCATGCGTTGTGACCCAATTAGGAGCACCCCTTTAATAAGCACATCTGAATATTTCCCAGAATATGCCACCTGAACAAGTACAACACGCCATTCCGATTAATCCTGGAATGTTTGTCCTCAACTGCGGAGTCAGCTTATCGCCCCGTGTGACACAACGCCCCAACATATAGATAATAGATTCAAATATAATGCCTATGATTGTGTACTCCACGAACCTTACAATGAAGACTCTTCTCAAGAAAAGGAATTTACTAAGCTGTATTTTTCTCTTCCGGTTATATGCACCAATCAGCGCTGTACACAATAACCACGTGACTAAATTTAACCAATCACGAGCTTCCATTGTAGGAGATGTGAAATCTGGCGTGATCTTGTAATGCAATATTATTGCCTTTCATGTCTATGCTGGAATCCATAGAAATCATTCCTTGTCTAATGTTTGATGGAGTGTGCAATTGATCAATCTTGGGGCAAGGACAACGGACAACGGAAAAGCAAGATGGTCCGCGTGCCCCGGTTCGAAATAATAGCAGCGGATGTTTCTATCAATTTTGACGCCGGTAGCCCCTTGTTATTTATTTCCAGAAAGTTCATTCAATTCGCCACAAATCAATACAGTGGATTTAATTCCGTTTTCATGCTGATAATTTGATAATTATTTATTATTAAAGTAGATCGGTACTATGATAAACATCATCCATGATGATCCAAATATGTCTTCAATGTGTTTCAGTTTGTCTCTTTTCGTGTATGAAGTTATACCTCTGCGGTACTCTAATTGAGTCTGTCCTCTGCATATCAATTTGAGCTGCCAGAAGAGAAATGAACACGCCGCTATACCGCCAAATAGCGACCCAAGCGCCACGCTAACGAGAAACACGACGAGGTGGAGATTTGAGTCTTCGAAATCAAGATTCATTTTGTTTAAGCAGAATCCATATTCAGAGCATATGTGGTATGTGGTGAACGCCGCAGCATATAGACCGGCTAGCGCCATGAAGAAAGTGAAGAAGACAAAATATTTCTGGTTGTGGTAGCCGATACACGAACATAAGAAGAAGCAGTGATGATCCCTTCTCAAAACGCATTGGTCGCATATGATACAGTGGTGACACCTAGCAGGTTTTGGACGAACACAACGCTTGCAGTTAGTTTTTCGTTCGCTCGCTTGGTGGCGCCACTCTCTGTCGTCTGTCAAACGGAGCGATGAAACGTCAGTGAAATAAACGAGTGAAGCATTTGTGACAGTATTAACAAATAAATAAAGCACCAGGGAATACCAAAGCACTGATAGAACGTAGTTCTCGGTCACAATTCTTGGTTGGATGACAAAACATGCCAATAAAGTGTTAACGATGACCATTAGAACGAGATACAGCAGTCCAATGATGTTGATGAAAGAGAAAATCCGCACTTTAGGTTTGGTAGAAGTCCCAAATAAATGTTTGAACATTCCACACAAATTTCCCATTGTTTCCTTTTCTCTAAATGCTCGATATACATATAATACTCGGCTTGAAAACCAATTTAACGTCCAACAAGCGATACAAGGCGAGATAGCAATAATCATAACGTTTTTGTAACTATTAAAGTATCGACAGCACAAATATGATAATATTAGGCGATATTCTGTATCAACATTATTCTCATAATATTTGAGGAATTTTTCGTGTGCATCGAAGTAACAAATCCGTTAATCTGAAATAAAACTAATTTCCAAAGCAATATGCGTTGATGATTTGAAAGATTACAAAGACAAGATTGAGAGTACATTCATTTTATTGAGCATAGACGCACAAGATCATAACGCACTTCTGATAGAAGCAAGAAGAATGTTCCTTGATCTGTCGCAACCCTGTGAGGAAGCGTATCGCTAAATACCGACGACAGTGCAGGATTTATGCGCAATCTGTAGACAAATACTTGTCAATAAAAACGCTGTGCAAATAAGGGACTTCCCCAAAGATAATTTACTAGTATTTTATTTCAAACTAGTTTTGCTGATATGTGATTTTACAGCTCCCGCCCTTCATTCGTCTTTCCAAACCTCTCAGGTGATATGGATGCCATATTTTATTCTCCTCTTTCTTTTTTTTTCAGCTTATAAACCAATAACACTATCAGTTTATTTGCACAATAATAATAATAATAATGTTAATAATAATAATAATAATAATAATAATAATAATAATAATAATAATAATAATAATAATAATAATAATAATAATAATAATAATAATAATAATAATAGCGTAGAGGCAATATGCATAATATGTGGCATAATATGTATAAGGATGCCAGTTTCAAAAAATTCCAAAACAATTGATCTCTATGAAAAGAAAATAGAACAGAAATTATTTGTTACGGATTTGTCAAATATATATGTGACTGATTTCATTGCAGGTAGATGTATCGTCATTATCGTGATACCATGCATGCACAATGTTGTAGTAGCTTGATTCGAGATCGACAGGCGTCCATTTCGATTTTAGGAACATCGTGAACATTCAATTAGCAGTTGGCACCAAGGTGATGTTTCATCAAAGCAGACTTCAAGTTGAAGTTCTAGAGTTTCAGTTTTAATCTTTTAGGTGATGAAATCATTAAATTGAATGATCAACGCACAAATTCACGATTCCAGGTTAGTTGTGCAGAACAATGAAAATACAATAAAAACAGATATACAGTATATACACAATTTTAGATGACTAAATAAATAATTTAATTGAAGATGATTTTGTATCAGCTTAATGCTAATGAAAGCGCTCCGTATACAGCTGCTGTAAACGGAGTCACTTCGTAATGATAAACTGTATGCATGTACAAACTATACCTATGCATGAAGAGATACATTTAAAGTTAGACTCTTCTTTTTTTTCCAGCGAATATTCATCAATGAAACGACATCTAAATGCACTCCGATCACATAATTGTGTATACATAAATAGTTGTACACACAAATAATGATTGCAGAACTGCAATTTAAGAATTAATCCAATCAACACATAATAGGATTAGTGTCTTGAGCTCGTTATGCGAATGCTCCAATAACCACACTGAACGTGGTTAAAGGACTGCATTCGTTTTATAGCGAAAGTTAAAGTGCGATCCAGTCAATACTTGTTCCCAGAAATCTTTCGCCATCATGTCCGAGTACACAGTGATATCCAATCCCATTTTATCAATTAAAGTTTCGAGTTCAATATCCTCTTTTGTCAGTGAAAAGAGGTATCAGAAAGATTTGACTATTGCAGCTCTGAAGGTACTTCGGCTTGTCTCTGAGCGATAAATGAGTAACTTATCCATTGCGATCTGGTCATGGTGATATTGCGGATTGAGTGTATGCGTGATTACTCGCCTTCGGCTTCTTTTCTGAGACTGCCCAGTCTGGTGGGGTGATTTCACTACTGTAGTAACCATCAGTTCCAAAATCATCTTAAAATTCTTCTCCTGTTTTAAAATTTAAACGTTTTGGCAAGTTTGATAGCTTGAGTCATCGTCGATCTTAGGCCTATCAAATCACACAAATGCCGCATAAAATATATAATTCTATCTCACATCAATAGTTGTTGACTCTTATAAAAATAATTCGTATTCAACGTTTTATAATACGCCGGTCTAATTCCACGAAAGACGCGAAATTTCAATCCGAGCGACGCGCTTCTGGCGCATGTTTACATTGCACGACGTTCGGATTTGAAAAAAGTTCAGCATTAAATCTAAAACCCAGATCGGTTGCCATGGCCCCTTGCAAAATTACAGGCTACAGTATCGATGCTGTTATATTCGACAGATTTTTTGCGTGAAAATTGTAAGGTAACCTGGGCATCTAAAATTTAATTAGTGTGGACTCATTTTGGGCCTGACACGGTAGAGGTGATCCATGGGCGATCGGGATCAGCCATAGTATAGGGCTACGTCAAACTGACTCAATGATCAATCATCATGGTGATGATGATGAGAAAGACATTGATGATATTTACATCTTCTATTTTTTAGCTCAATTAATCAGATTTGCGTATTTTTTTCCAGGGCAAATTGGAGCTGATCACTGGGGCCTCTGCTGCGTCTATGAAACTCGAAGTGTACAACAATGACGACAAACTTGTGTGTGTTCTCAATGACAATGAAGCTCTCCTTGGCTCATATCAAATTGACGATGGAATGAGAATTCATGTAAGAAGCACCACAAAAGGCTGTATCTAGGTACTCATTGAATTATATCACTTATTTACAGGCCGTTGATACAGTCGGCAAAGTTGGAGAATTTGAAGACTTGTCAAAAGTTGAAAAATTTGAATTGGCGGAAGATGAGTACGCCAAGCGAACAGGTTTCTTATATTTTTCCTGTCTTTCTTGTTGATTTGATGAATGAAAAAAGTGTCTTGGATTGCGCTATTATGGTTGGTTATTTATTGTATACTTGACTTTGAGAATTTTCTCTCTCTTTCTCAGATTCTGTACGCGCTTTCAAAGAAAGAATGAAAATGGGTCAATTCAGAGAAGTCGATCCTGAAGAACAGAAAAGAATCGACGAAGAAAAACAGCGAAAAAAGGATGAGGAAGCGAAAAAAGCTGCTAGTTTGACGATTGGCAGTCGGTAAGTACCCCCCCTCTACTCTCTCTTATACGGAAATGTATAAAATTTTATTTCCTTTCTTCACAGATGTGAAGTCAGAGTTGAGAAACAGCCAATTAAGAGAGGAACCATCAAGTATGTTGGTACGTGGTCTTATTGGTTTACATCTTTTATTCTTACAAATTTTCCTTCAAATAGGTGAAACTGACTTCAAGCCTGGATTGTGGGTTGGTGTGCAGTACGATGAACCCATGGGCAAGAATGATGGCAGCGTCAAAGGCAGGAGATATTTTGAATGTCCGGCTAAATACGGTGGCTTCATCAAACCTAGTCAAGTCACGGCAGGCGATTTCCCTGAGCTTGGTTTGGAAGACGATGATTTGGAAATGTAATTTTTGGTTCTCATGCGATATTTCATTTCTGCATCTGTGACTCCAGTACCAGCAATTGTAATTTCCATTCATTTATAACTGTTTTTTGTTTACTATGATCCAATACACTTATCCCACTATATCCTACAATTATTTCGCTTCATTGAAAAAATAAATTATTCAATCATTCTGATTTTTTTCTGTATTTTAATTATACATGAGAAAATTGTGGTATATCACCAATGAGTCCAAAAATAACCTTATTACATTTAATAAATTTATTTAATACAAAAGAAACCAATTGACAGACAAGAGTATGAATGATCAGACGATCATATCCAGTTCCTTGGCATATCCAATGGTCTGCGTTGCCAGAAACATGGCTGGAACATCGTCGTCAGTTTTCTTCTCCTCGTGAACAAAGTGAAAATACCCATCAGCTGCCTTCGTCCAATTACGCTGCAAATAAAACTGTTGTAATATATCTCGGCAATTTGACATCATTAACGCACCCCGGCTGAGTATTCGCGCATGGGTTTTTCAGAATCAAAGAAGAGCATTCTTGCTGCTTCACTGATGGCGATCTTCTCATAAGCTTTTTCCAGGCAGCCAGCAATCTCCTCTCTGAAGCGAAAAATCAGATTTGAATTCAAGATTGATTAGTTACACTTAAGGAAATTATCAACTATTAAGCACAGATTTCTAGTTAAAATAAACAATAACAATTGATAAATAACAAACCTGATCGTGTCAAGGAGAATATCAATGAAAAAGTTATAGCTGTCAGCAGGCACGTTGCCTCTGGCCAAGAAAACCTAGAGAATAAATTGAATCATAGATTTCATTTTACCGAGTGGATAATCGCAAACCTTGTTGTAACTGCCCTCCATCAGATACTGTTCAATGGAAACGGGATGCTTGATGTAAACATTTTGTTGTAACGCGTTGGCAGGTAGAAGCTCTAGTTCCTGTGGATGAAAATTACGCCGATTTTTATTGATGCGATTTCGTTATAATGACTCACAGTGTGGAAATCTGCCAATTTGTTTTGTGCCAGCAGTCGCAGAAGGTTGAGACCAAGTAGCTGAAATTTGTAAGCAGATTCTGGGAGATCCTCTCTGAAATTGAAAGTAGTAAATATAAAAATGGTAGTCTTCCCAGTTGATGAGCGCACTTATAATCGAGGTAATAGCACTTCAGTTGAGCCATGTATCGTTCAAACGCCTCAACATCTTTCTTGGCAATGGCCCATTGAGCACCAACTTCTAAAATGTCTCCTGAAAATTTGAAGTATTAGCTGCATGAGTAAAATGAGTGATTGACCTACTTGCGACGAGGAGTTCTCTTTTCGACACTGAGGATTCATCTGTAGGAAGGAAAGTCAACTGGGTCAACCCAACCTGTTGGAGGAGATAGAATTTAGAAAATATGTTTTTCCCATTCATGAGATGATGAGGAATACACGCAATGCCAAGAATAGCACTGACAAATATTGTCGTGTTTATCTGGTTGAAGTTATATAAATTACATATTATATATATTGTTATAATTATATGTATATACAATATTCCATTCTGGGTTCTATGATTCTAATAGTTGAACTAATTAACTTCTAGAGCTTATTTCATTTACTCAATAATCACTGCAACCATCAATGACTCATAATGGTAACGATGATTAGATAAAGACAGTTCGCTGTTTAACTAATATTTATCAGATTCAGAATACAGTGAATGTGACTGCATGAGTACTGTAGAACAGGAAATTCTTGCACCACATGAAATTTTCTCTATATTCACGGTCACGATCGACCGTGTCCATTTGATACCCAAAAAATGTTTCTGGGTGGTCTTATACTATATGACTCTATACTAGACTACAAAATAAAGGCGCAAGCCCTAAAACTACGGAAATTGCAGTCCATGGAAATTTCCTGTTCTACATTAGTCAGTAGACTGCAATCATAACAATGTACTGTAGAACAGGAAATTTCCATGCTGTGTGACATTTTCGCTATATATGTGGTCACGATTGTCCGTGAAAATTAGATGCCTGCAAAAATTAGATATCTGCGAAAATTAGATCATAGATGTCAGCGAAATCTTTCTCGGTGATCTTATACTAACATTATGCTTCACTGCAAATAGTCCTATAATTATGGCTGCGAATAAAGGCCTCAGCCTTAAAACCGCGAAATTTGGAGTCCGTGGAATTTTCCTGTTTTCCAGTACTCAATAGACAATAGACTAGTCGACATTCAATAGTGATTGTCACTGACTGTGTCACTCACTCACTAGTCACTGAGTGACTGTGACTGTCAAGCAACCAGTAAGATTTTGAAGATTATCAAAATGGCAATAAGTTTCGTTCTGGTGAGGATTGACAAGAAAATATCTCAATATTATCAAATGTCGACTGCATACTATCGGTGGATAAAGAATTTTATCAAAAGTGGCTAAATATTTCTTCATCTACATCAGTGCATGCGAGTGACTTGGCGAAAATGAAGCAGCGACAACCGCCCGGCAAAAAAGGATTCTCGAAAACCCACAGGTAGAAAACAACAATAATTAATATCTGGTAGAAACAGAACCTTCAGTTTCGCTAGAATGTCTCCACATTTGTCCAGATTTGGCGGTTTTCTGTCCCATTCCTGCGATAAATTTTGATATAACGCGATCACTGCTTTCAAGTCAGCCATGTTCAGATGTTGACAACGGAAGTTGAGAATAATATGTAAAGAATTCGGACAGAGCAAACGAAAACTGCCAATCACTTTGATATTTTGCGCTCCAATTTAACGTCGATAAAAAACGAACAAGGTGGTTTACCTCTGAAGAGCATGAAAGCAGCCTTTGAAATTGTAGAAGAGAAAATGTATGCACAAAAGTTGGTAGCTCTGCTAATTAAAATATGTATACAGTGGGGGCCGAAAATTAGTCTATCTACTCCATGTTAAAGATCCCAATGCTTTTCAATGGCGCTGCATGTAGCAGTGCCACATTATGACAAACTCGCTCATCTGCTCAATCGCATATCTACTCAATCGCATATCCACTCAATCGTTTCATTATCACACTACAATATATAAACGCTTACCTGTGCAATAAAGTTCAGTTCTTCTGTATTGAGATCCTCGGTTGTCTCTATTGTTCTCAACCTGTGAGTGAGTGAGTGAGTGATTGGGGTTTTACGGCTCCACCCAACCCGTTCGGGTGATACGGGCGCCAGAACAGAAGGCCCGGGACCGGGGTTTCCCCCTACTCTTATCGATAAATCCCAAGGGTTCTTTATCCTGCATACCACCATAGACAGTAGTACACAGCGCCCGGCCTTGTTACGCAGTTGGGCAGCACTGCAGAGTCACCGAAGAATTACAATTGTAATTCACAATCATAACGCCCGTGGCCTGATCGGGTCTCGAACCCGGGACCTCGACCCCCACGGTCGGCATAGGATTGTAGTCAGCGGTTTAACCCACTGCGCTATCCTCTCAACCTGTGATCCCTACAACTGGTGACCCCTGACATGGAGAAACAAGCAAGTAACTCAGGATCCAGCTCAACCGTCTCGGACGCTGTTTCGATGGTCTCGCTGAAA
>KB299712.1:201736-212608 GCA_000328365.1 Capitella teleta
ATCTACTCCATGTTAAAGATCCCAATGCTTTTCCATGGCGTTGCATACATTTCTGAGAAAGTGTACCAAACAGATCGCAGTGTAAAAACCACGCCAAGATAAGAGAAATATATACTTGGTATGGTTAGTTTAAAATGTCATGCTGATATTCCTATCATCTTTATTTCAATTTCATCAACATTTATGCCGATTTATCTCAATCAATAAAGTGCAGTAGGTCAACATTTCACAATATTTCTACTTTTGGCGGCAATCAGGGCCCCGTACCACGAATAAACTTCATTTAACGCATAATTAAGGCAACGCTTTTGCACTAATGTTTTGCTTGAGAGTGCTATTGCTGTTACAGTAGCACTAATAGTTATCTCCTAAAATTAAAACAAAGCAGAGTTTATATTGAAGCGCCATAAAAGAGATGAGATTCCTTAATGCTCATTAATTTCAGGGCTCATCTGATTTTGCTCTCTTCTCTTACTTATAGTCTGAATGCAGGCAGTCTAGCAGTTTGATGACTCATGAAGTGTCACCTCCATTGTCCACTCGCAGACATGCACGACATTGGAGTCAAAAATTCATTCGAACTCAGTGTTCCGTGTAAGTTGATGCAGTTTGGTTAATGCTGGAGTTGAACATTTTTTATATAATTCTTTTGAAGATTCCTGCAAATGGTCGATAAAAGGATTGGCAGCGTCGAATGTGTTCTCCTTTGTAATTACTTTCTATTGTTTTACTGTTTTGGCACGACTAAATCAGAGTGAACATCTGGCCATTACAACGTACAAGCATAACCCAATAAAGGGAAACACACTTTTGTAGTGGTAAAGTGACAGTGCTATATATGCTGACGCATTGGTAATTAGATAAAGGTGCGCTATGGCAGTGCATGGTCATGAAGATCAATTTACATGTAAATTACAATTGGTGGACAAAGTGAGTAATATGTACTAGCATCAAGTATAAAATAATTTCATTCGCTGTTATCTTTTTCGCCAGAATTTCTGGAGAGTAAAAATATATTCTCGTAATATTCCCTTCACTTCCTGGTTCTCTTTGACGATATCGAGCAAGGGTAGGGGCACCAAATAGCTCAATGGGTTAAACCGGCTGATTGCAATCCTATGCCGACCATGGGGGTCGAGGTCCCGGGTTTGAGACCCGATCAGGCCACAGGTGTTATGATTGTGAATTACAATTGTGATTCTTCAAGGGAGGAAGAATTGGTTAAAAATGGAATTTGAGTCGTTATTTGATGCACCAAAAATGATTCGTATGCCTGGCCCACACAAGGAATATCATCGTTAACGATTTCGCGGGAGATATATTGCTAATTAGGCGTAACGTAAGGAGCTGTGATGAAACACCGAGTTCCCCATCTTTTACAATGGGCCTCGTCATATCAGCGTGTTCTGCGACTAAACCCTTGAATATTTGTTTATTTTATTTTCGGAAATAGATAGAATAATCATTTTGCCACCAGTCAGGCGTGAAAAAAAAAATTTCGCTATTTTTTTTAAATTTTAACAAGCGATTTTCTAGGACACCTACCATGGTTTCTCATCCTGAAACAGTAAAAGGTGCACCACGCATGCGCAATACTGACGCTTTCGTTTCGTAAACAACAAAGATGTCCTTTTAAGGCAAAGATGGTCTGCTCTGATTGGCTGAAATCGATAGCTTCTCGAGGGGAACGGGACCAATCACGGCATGTACAAAACGCTAATGACGGGATTTTGTTTATTTTTTTCTCAGAGCTGGACTTGGTCAATAGTAGACCCCGTAGCCAGTCGAATATAGCCGACTAGCCAGTCGAAAAATAAATCTCCAACTGCCGCCGAATTTTTTTCGACTTAGTCGAAAAACTAACGCAGCCGTAAAACACTTGACTAAGTCGGAATAATTGCACGCAGTCGGAGTCCATTCCCGCCATATCCGTTATGATTGCTTCATTCAACACACTGAAGTCATATAGAAGTTGGATGTTACCATGGATACTCTTCATTGAGTATCCTTGATGTTAAAAGCAACCTTGACCTTGCGCTCGCAGCGCCGCTGGATCATGCGCATCTTTTGTTCAACAGTTTAATTACCATCAAGGTACATTAATAATATTCACTCACCAAAATACATTTTATGACAGGCGTGTGTTTCCTATTTTGCCTGTTATTGCGTATTCTTAAACTAAAAAAATCTCTCGTCTCACGGTCTCACTCAGTTTGAGCGATAATATAGTGCATTTCAAGCACAAGGCTCAAGCTACTGTCAGCGAGTGTCACTGTGTCATTGATAATCAAAGACTGACGCTGACTGTGGCCCTTGGAGGTACACGTATAGACTTATACTTTATTTTGGCATATTACTAGTGTTTAGTATGAACAACAGTTACAATACTGCATAAATGGTAGGAAAATAACTTAATAAAGACCAGAGCAGAAACAGATGGATGATGGATCCGATAAACTAATTAATATGATTGAAAATTCACTGGGTTTTTTTTTGTTTTGTTTTTTGTTTTGTTTTTTTTTTTTTTATTCAGAGCGCTGTGTGAACGTTGCAATATGTCCAGCAGAATAAAGAACAAAATCAAGTTTGTGAGCCAGAGTCTCACTGGATCCACCCGTCAAGAACAAAGAGCATTCAAAGTCTTTCAGTCATTTTGCTCAAGGATCAGCCTAAATTTTCGCATGGCAATAGGAAAGCTGCTGTATGGGGATACTATGGCCCTCTTGCTACTGATGTAAATGGTTCCCGTGAGATTTTGGATGGCGAGAAGTTTTACTTTTCAGGAGTGGGACTGTAATCCAAGTATCTGAGTATCAGTATCAGTTTAACAACCTTTCTTCTCTGTTCAACTACTGTAAGTCTGTAACCACTAGTAGTGTTATGTATTATGTATGATGATTTTTCTCTTCATCACTTTTAGTCATTTAAATTGATTTTTTACATTCATTCATGACTTTTTATGTATTACTTTACCAATCAGTATTTTTTATTTTCACTCCGTCCTATTCTTTTCTCAACCTATGTGCCCTTTATCAAGAACATTGTACCTTGTTGGAAGTATTATTTAAGTTATTTTTACTCTTTTTTATTTTTATTTATTTATTTATTATTATTATTTTTTTATTATTATTATTATTATTAATATTATTTTTATTTTTTTTGAATTAATGCTTCTTTTGAGCTCAAACCGTTTCTGTGTGAACCTTTTGATTGAGAGAACAATGTGAGCATAATCGCATATGCTTATTACTATAAGCCGAATCAAGCCAGTCGAAAAATAAACTCAGCTTAGCAGCCACAAAATGTGTGGCTAAGCCACAAGTAGACCCCGTAGCCAGCCAGTCAGTGTGTTTTCGACTGGCTAACAGCTTTTCTGGCTGGCTGACAGAGGATGTCACTGTTCTTCCAAGATTGAGCTAACCCAAAACAAAACATAGCTGTACTGAAACGGACATTATGCAGAGGATGGGGTGCTAGAGGGGGGGATGATGGATGATTAAGTGCAAAGAGTTGCATCTCATTTCCCAATGATTGCCTTCTATTGCAAACAATATATTTCATACGATTTTCATGGTGGCATATATGAACGATGGCAGCGCATGTACATTGTCACGGCTGGCTGATGACTCAGGCCTCCATGGCGGCTGCTCGCGGCTCACGGCGGCGGCTTCGTGGTTTATACTAGTAGATGTGCTCTTGAAATAAGCCGTGCTGATTATTATTATTATTATTATTATTATTATTATTATTATTATTATTATTATTATTATTATTATTATTATTATTATTATTATTATTATTATTATTATTTTTTTTTTTTTTTTTTTTTTAATTTTCTTTTCGTTTGGTTAACTTGGTTTGTACTATATTCTGGACGCATTAATTCGTGCTTAGAGGTTTAAACCCTTTGAGCACATGAGATATATCTTAAAACGTTTTCGTTTTAAAACTATATAAGGTTATTCGTATTCAGATGATGGTTATAGGTATTGATTAAACTTATCCAGTGAAAGCGAACAGCCATAATTTTGACCATTTATTTTCTCCGATAAATCACCAATTTTGACCATTGATTTTCTCCAATAAAACCCCAATCTGCTGTATCTGAACATTTGAACACTCAACTGAATTATAACAATCTACTATGATTGGTATTGCACGTGGTAGCTTGAATAGTGTACCGGGTATACGGTCTGTATACAGCGCTATAGTCTGCAACATGTATAGTTTAAATTATTATACATACCTTCTGGAATTGGCCAATGATGGCGTGAACGTCTCAATTATTAGCCTTATGAATGAAATACCTCAGGAGTACAGATCGTTGAACAATGCAATGAATCAGAAGAAAAAGAAAAAAAAATAAGCTTTTCTTTTCTTAATTTTTGGAAGGGATAATTAATGGATTGAAATGGCTTCAGAAAGATTAGTACTCAGTGTAATTATTAATTACAAAAAAAATGGCTCCCATTAGACATTGCTGCAAAATTAGCTTGATTAAAGGGAGGGAGAACTGGTTAAAAATGGACTTTGAGTCGTTATTTGATGCACCAAAAATGATTCCTATGCCTGGCCCACACAAGAAATATCATCGCTAACGATTTCGCGGGAGATATATTGCTAACTAGGCGTGACGTCAGGAGCTATGATGAAACACCGAGTTCCCCATCTTTTACAATGGGCCTCGTCATATCAGCGTGTCCTGCGACTAAACCCGTGGATATTTTTTTATTTTCTTTTCGGAAATAGATAGAATAATCATTTTGCCACCAGTCAGGTGCGAAACAAAAATATTTTTCGCTATTTTTCTTATTTTAACAAGCGATTTTCTAGGACACCTACCACGTTTCTCATCCTGAAACAGTAAAAAGGTCAGCCAGAGTGCACCGCGCATGCGCTTTCGTTTCGTAAACAACAGAGATGTCCTTTTATGGCGAAGATGATCTGCTCTGATTGGCTGAAACCGATAGCTTCACGAGGGGAACGGGACCAATCAGCCATCAGCCAAACCAAGCCATCAGCTGACGTTTGCCTCCTATACTTCGCAATGGAAGCCATTCTCCCATAGGCGCAATGCTAACCCCGATATTCGGAATGTATTATTTCCTTACGCTTGCATCCAGGCATGGCGTTTTTGGCACGGAATGCTATCAATTGGTGCTATGAGTCAATAGAACATCACTTAAAATTTAGTTCCCCATCCCTTTAACAGTAAGAATGCATCCAAAAGTTCAACTATTAATACTAGCAATTTTAGGATAATGAAAAACGGAATTAAAAACAGAAAAAACAAAAACACAGAGTGATTAAAGTTCAACAAGATTTATTTCACGTAATGATTTCAATAACAAACACTACCTAAAAGTAGCCTTAAATTTAAACAAGCACGTCCCAAAAATTCAACATACCCTCAAATACTGTGCCACATTGGCAGGATGATGCTTTGCGTATATTGTAAGTCAGGAAGCTCAGAAGTCAGATAACAATTGATTTAATTAAGCACAAAGCGGAAATGAAAACCATGAATTCA
Organism: Capitella teleta; assembly: GCA_000328365.1. NCBI lineage: Eukaryota > Metazoa > Annelida > Polychaeta > Capitellidae > Capitella > Capitella teleta. The sequence goes on from KB299712.1 coordinate 207,267, forward strand.
TAAAACATCTCAGTAACCCCCCCTACCCCTCCCTCTGCCTCTCTGACCTCCTCTCCCCCTTTGGTTATAACCACGATCTCCTCCTCCTCCTCCTTGGTTATAACCACCACCACCTCCTCCTCCTCCCTGGTTATAACCACCTCCTCCTCCTCCCTGGTTATAACCACCTCCTCCTCCTCCCTGGTTATAACCACCTCCTCCACCTCCCTGGTTATAACCACCTCCTCCTCCTCCCTGGCTGTATGTGTTAGCTGGGTGCTGAGCACCAAAGAAGGCCGTCACTTGTGGGTTGTTTTGTGCATTGTTGAATGTGGGCTGACTTGGGTTCTGCCAATTTCCACCTACTCTGTGCTCGCTCCACCCATCTCCACCTCCTCCTCCTCTTCCACCACGAGATCCACGACCTCCTCCTGAAAATTACCAACATTAATTTCCAACACAAACCGTCAAATGTCATATTAACACCAAGCTTGACAACTACATTCTTAAGTAAGGGGTCCAGCCTGGAGCAGGGGTTTTTGGAAAGTTATGTAATAAGTTCTGACTTGCCTGCCTTCAATTGTAACGACCCTTCTTAGATTTGTTTTTAGTCCAAAATCCGCCTCCCCGATTATTTTGGGCCTCAAATCTTCGCTTGCCTTGCGCCCAACCTAAGAAAATGAAATGAAAATGAGAAAACACTGCTCCAAGCCAGAGAGGGCCCTACTATGAACGGAGTTGCCAAGAACAAATAACTATACAGAGTAACTATGACTTATGAGAAGTTGGACTGGGCCAAGCGATCACAGACTTCAGAGTCGATGTGTGATTTACAAAAGTAAAACCCAAGCGCACAAGCTAAATAACCCACCTCCTGGCCTCTGCTGCATGGGAGCCTGGCGCTTCTGGAAAGATGGCATTTCAGGGGGAGGAACGTCGTGTTCATGGGCACGCCCCCCTCTATCAGGAACCTGGTGGAGAGAACAGGAACTATATTCAGTCGCAATTTCATGTAAGCCAGGATAAACAAAGCATGACTGCTTCCTCAACTTGAACCATTCGAACATCAAACTCAAAATCTGTGTTAGAATCAGAGGTACCGACCCGTCCAATGAGAACTTTATTGATGGCACATTCAGTCTTCTGCCTAGCGGTTCCACTGCTGGTTTTCTGAATATTCAGCAAATCTGAATAAATTAAAATAAGCGTGAAATATTGTATCAGCCAACACACTGACAACAGACCTTCCCTGGCAGCTATCAAATGCGGAATTCCAATGTTACATTTTGATTTCAAATTCCTCCGAATCGGTTGGTACACAGCAGCAACTTTGTCATCTTGATTCTGAGAGTGCAGAAGAAAGTTTCGTATGGTCAGAAAATGAATCGACTGGTCATCGTTACCTTGACTTTATCTGACCATCTGAATGACTGAATGGTCACGTCCAGTCGTTTGAGTAGCATCTCTCTGCGACATTTGTATTCTTGTTCTAAGGCTTGGTTAATGAAATTCACGTTTTCCCACTGTTTGTCCGATAGGCGAGCTTTGAGGAGTGGTTTGCTCATGTGAGCAGATTGCACTTGCATTATGAGTTGTTTGATCTGAAGGAAAAATTTCAGTTGGTGAAAAATGATGCAGAAAAAACGAAGAGTCACAGGCAACAATACAAATGGTGTTAAAATCACACTTTTCACTCCAATACAGACCTTGCCTTCCAGTTTAGTGAAGAGTTGAAATGAAGAGATGCCGTCTGGGGGTTTGGGAAATCCTAATGCAATTAGCATCAGCTTCATCTGAGTTCCCAAATGATCCTCATCCTGATAAAACAATACATCTATAACCATATAACAGACAGAATAACCACAGTACCTCATTAACGGATGGTTGTAGAGCAGCCTGTGGTTTGTTGCACACGATCATTCGGTTCGCTTCTAATTCAGTCGTGAGGAAATCCAGGAGGCAAAGTTTGTTCTCTTTTGGCACGAGACGTTCATTGATGGCACCCTCAGTGAGGCAGCTGTACGGACATCCTGATCGGGTACAGAAATAATTGACATTCTCATCTCTCTTCTCTATTTTCTCACCATATTCTCGGAGGAATCCACTGAGTTCCATGAGAAACGTCTCAGCATCTTCAGCAGAGGTAGCAGCATTCACGTGATCGTCCAACCCAACGAGCATTGCGAGTTCAGTCGTCAGCCACTCAACAAATTTGGTGAAATCTGGAGAGGAGGGCCCTAGCTCTAGGGCTTTCTCGAAAACCGCTTCATCTGTTATCGGTCCATAGTACCTGCAACAATAGAATAGAGAGTTAATGTGAGATATCTTAAAATTAAATCATTAAATAATGCGACAATGACTTAATAAAACATTGCCTTACTTTCAACTTTGGCTTACGTGGTATGGTCATAAGCATTTTCTATACTTCTTTACCAGTCCAAAAATAATGACTAGGCCTATAGTCTGTACCAGACTGAGTGTAAGGAGTGCTGACTCAGGCTGAGTGACTTACAAAGTTACTGCTTACGAATTACGAACTACGGTACCGGCGACCGAGTACTGACTAGCTCAGTAACTGATAAGGGGAGGCAAATGAATTTCATCCTACCCTAAATCTTCGATGGCATCTAGGATGTCGGACTGCATCTCGAAGCCTCAAATCAAACACGTGAATAGAAACAGTGATCGATGGAAAGCGGCATGAATCTAGGTTTGCAGATGTGGTAAGAAGTTTAAAACCACTGAGCACAGAGAGAAGACTCGAATATCATGAATATTCAGTTTCTACAGTTATGCAAATGAGGGGATTTATATTTCATCAGAAGCCGAATTGCCCAGCAACGAAAGTTGAAGAGCCAGTTTCAACTAGTTATGATTTATGAATTATGATGTAATCAATGACTGGTGTAAATGTAAGTACCTATCTACAGACCTGATTACAGTACATACTTTGTGAACGAATAAATGGTAATGATGACCTCACGAGATATTCCATCGTCGTGCATGGTTCATATGTATAGAGGTCATAATTACTACATTCAGACTCTGACGTCCATCCCTGCCTTGGGACAGGTTTGGGATGTTTGCCGACAATTACCTTGAATATTTATTTTGCACAGATACACCCCTATATAAGTGTCACCCGTGCCTGACACAACCAATGATTTGCTAATTCAGCTATTAATTTATTCGTGCAATTAAACCAATTATCAATCACTCATTTATTTCAATGTTTCTTTTCGGATTACAACGACACGAGAACTCACTTGATCAAAACGCGCTCATATATCATCCTTAATTATGTGTTAATTGTAGCCTGGAGAAACAATTTTAAATGTGCTGTTAATTCTTGGTGGTGTTTGTGTCTACTACATATTACATAATATATCAGAGCAGCACTTGGCGCCTTTTAGACCATTGAACTAGCACAGGAAAATACCAATTGAGTACATGTAGTGTGTTCTCATGCGATTAAACGCGCCCGACATTGCGTCCATTTTAAAAGCGCTAGTTTAAGGGTGCCCAGCTGGCAATAATTGAGCTAATAGATGTCTAAAAGACGTGGACTCGACTTGGCTAAAAGACAGCTAGAACTGAGGTCCAAACGCAATAAAAAAAGACGTGTAAATTTCCACGACTTTTAGACGTCTCATATCTAGTCGACTAAAAGACGTCTCAAACAAGACATTCTTTAGACGTCTCACATCTGGTCGGCTAAAAGACGTCTCAAACAAGACATTCTTTAGACGTCTCACATCTAGTCGACTAAAAGACGTCTCAAACAAGACATTCTTTAGACGTCTCATATCTAGTCGACTAAAAGACGTCTCAAACAAGACATTCTTTAGACGTCTCACATCTAGTCGACTAAAAGACGTCTCAAACAAGACATTCTTTAGACGTCTCACATCTAGTCGACTAAAAGACGTCTCAAACAAGATGTTCATCAGGCTTTACTTTGACAAATTAAAGACATGAACAAGAGTAATGTATTTCTATTTCCATTTATTTGACACCAATGAAACAATTGAAATAAAACAACTACACAACTATAAAAAAAACACACACACTACACAACACTACAGTTCACTTTTGCCTCTTTGTGGCATTTCTCAGTCTGTTTCGGATGAATTCATCAATTCGCTGTTCTGTGACATCGCTTGAAAACTTTTCCAAAACAGATTCTAGAAAATTGTTCACAGAAACAGTATTTGCGTCAAGTATGATTCAAACTATGTTTACTTACCAACTATGAGTACATGTAAAGATGAGCCTCTGAAGGCTGTTTTGGCTCCCCTCTGGCCATCCATATTCAAGTTTTGTTCAAGGTCTTTTGACAAATATCTGAAACAAGAATATAACAGTCAACACAATCTGAAAATCAAGATTACTAATTAATAGCTTGCTGAGCCTTAGAGTGTTTAGTTATTTTGAGGTTAAAATAGAACGTTCGAGAACATAGTTATAAACACTTTTTCATAATGTTTTTAACCATTTCACGGGGGTCCCTGCCACCCAGCGCTTGGCACCTCTTGATCTGAAGAAAGCATGAATGAAAATCAAAACTAGTTTTAACATATCATTTTGCTCAATTAGTGCAATAAAATGGGCAAAATAAGATCGAACTGATCGAACTGAAGTATGCAAGCAAAATGATCTTACCCACAGCTACTTGTCCTCTGTATTTAAATCAGGGAACTCATGAATATGTGTGAACTGCTTCGCAGCATAGTACAGAGAGTTCTGTTGTCCCCTTTCCACTAGTTCTCCTGGTTGACTGACAGCCCGCTGAAGCAGACTCCGGATTTCAACCAAAAGGTGGAGAGTTCTCTTCTGAAATTCTGGAAGATAAATGTTTGTTGCAAGGCTAAACAACCGTGAGGAATTATAATCACTTGCTGTTGCCATAGGGAAAGAGCTTTTATTCAACTTTTTTCCCGGCCTTTTTCCTTTACTCATGGACCTGTGAAGAGTTGGTCGTTAGCATAGATCTTATTCTCCAAATTATTAATGCAGCACTCACGAGTCAGGGACCTCTTCCACCTGTGAATCAACTTCATCAACATAAATATCCTCGTAGTCGCTATCTTCGTCGTCAGCTGTTGCACAAAATGCTCCGGTTTAGTATTCAAAAAATCAAATCCAAATATTAAAAAACTTACTGGGTGGTTCGTTTGTCCTAGAGGGTGTACAAGGAGGTATTGGTGGTATCAGGATGTTGATTGCACTCTGCATATCTGGGGCCGATTCCAGAAAGAAACTTAAGTGGTAAAACTAAGTTCGGGAGGAGTTAAGTTGACTAAAACAATTCCAGAAACAAACTTAAGTCCTCTAGACCCTGCAAAACTTAAGTGACCTCTCCA
>KB299712.1:215207-269865 GCA_000328365.1 Capitella teleta
GGACCCCCCCCCCCCCAAAAAAAAAAAAAAAAAAAAAAAAAAAAATGCTTTCATAGATCAGGACGTAAAAACCCGATGTACACGGATCCGAAAGAAAATGTTTGCGTGCGCAATCCCTTTTAGCGTCTGGTAATATTGCCTTGGCGTGAATCAATGGCGGCCATGGCCACTTCCGGTGGTGCCGTTCTCGAAATGTCTTTATAGGTTTTGTCTCTCCCTATTGTTAGAGTCGTCTAGTTCTTATTTATTTATTTATTTATTTATTTATTTATTTATTTATTTATTTATTTATTTATTTATTTATTTATTTATTTATTTATTTATTTATTTATTTATTTATTTATTTATTTATTTATTTATTTATTTATTTATTTATTTATTTATTTGATAGAGGAGCCTGCTATTATTCAATGCCCAAATTTGTAAAGTTCTGTAACGCTGTATCACGATACACCGCCTGTGCTGTTGCATCATCAACTTACATAAACGTCCAAGAGCACCAATAAAACAACGACCCACCATAAAAGATATAAGACGCATTCGCCTAAAAGCCTGACAGCCATTTTGCTGAGGATTATGACGTATATCAAGAAACAAGACGCGTTGCCGTGGATACGGACGCTATTCGTGTCTTTCTTGGAAACCAAATCACGGCCTCGGTCTACCTGGGTTTAAACCCATAATAGCCCCTTGAGGCGGCGTCATGTTGTCACGACACACAACCGCAGTGACAGTGGTTCTATGTATAGCAAACAAGGGCTACTGACCATGGTTGTGTAATGTTTATACAATTTCCATTTTGGCCAGTGTACCCAATGATATGAGTTAATTATTTCAAATTCAACTGATAAATCTGAAATTTCACTATGAAACCTTCCAGAAAGCGACGTTTAGCAAGTAAAAGGTATAAACAGACATCTATGAAGAAGGCCTATTGGATGGCATGGAGTTTCAATCATAATTGCGATAAATTAACAAATAAACTATAAGATTATATAATTAACATGTAGCATTTAAGCATGTTAACATTTTAAAGCGAGGAATGTAAGATCAGTTACAGTAGAACCCGCCCTAGTACATCTACTAACACTATGTAAACAACAGCTGCGTGTACCCCATGTCATGCACTTGTCTATTTTAGGCACAACTTTCCCTCCTTTGAACCCGGTTCAAGGCCCCAACCAAGAAGCCATGTTCTGCTCGTAGCAACAAGTCGTCACATGTAACGACCAATCAGCAAGCATCGTGACGCATGCAGTCTCGTTGATTGCGTTGATTAGGTGTTCGTGCAGGAGACAAACATGGTCATTACGGGGAATTGTTGAGGCTGTCTTATGCTGCGGCCGTGTCTCTTGATCTCATACAAAACAAGGGCTGATTGCATATCTCTACTCAAGGTGTATTGGTTTGTCGACGCCTGGGAATTCAATACACCGAATCATAGAAGCAAAATAAATCGATTTAACTGGAGATAGATACACACGATGTATGCCATGCATGCGTGTATAGTATACAATATCAAATTATATGATACCGATGGTCGCATGCTTCGTGTCTATTTGGCATCATAATGTAAACAGACAGTTCTGTTCATGTAAAACATTGCACTTTGCGTTCGGATTTCATGACCCAGAACCTATCAAACGACTGCTTTCCCAAAATAATATATGGTAAAACCCTCCCTAACAAACACATTATTTATAAGCTCTACCCAATTGCGGAATACATAAACTTTTGCTGAGTCATGCTTACACAATATGTAGGCTATGTATACAAATAAGCTTGTTCAATGAATGATTATGCTTTCATCTCAAATTATACATATTGCTACTTATCGGCGTGTGAACCAAGATGCAATTTCAGTGTCCAGAAATAATGCCTCATGATGCATACACATTGCACGTGAATAAGACACCAAGACACACGCATCCATTGTATATGAGATGCAGTATGCTGCTTTTTACCACCCACGGATATTTCACACTCTTATCATGAATCCAGGCCCCATCCAATTCTTGATAATATGATATTAAATAATACACTTATACTCTCCACTCGAGTCTCCACTAACAAGTTATATGACAGGTATTACTAAATATACCTATATATAATGCGTGTTAATCACTATATTATCACCAGCGGGAATCAACAGGTAAAATTGTACAAAGGAAAAGATTGATATCTGGGATGAACCCTGGATGTAGAAAAACTCTGACTTGATGAGTGGGAGAATGATCAAGAGATGAAGTGGGTGGGTGCTTGTTTATCAGTTGAGACCTGTCTGTTTGAAACAACCGGAGTGCAGAGTGCACTTGCAGTTACCTGCGCTTTGTGGGTCTTAATTGCATGTATACAAATAGAACCCACATAGTGTGTGTATGAGCATTTTGCAATTGTAAACTTGGATATCCCAAACATTTGTTGGTGAACTCTGTGAGGCATTTAATCATACCTCGATCCCGGGATTTTGCTCTGCATCCGTGCTATCAATCACGAAGTTTTTTGTGCCAGTTGATCCTGGCTCCAATCCTCCAATTTCTAGTGATCCATGGGCAGGTAGGGCAAAGGTCAGCCCCAACGTTAAGTCTCGTCTAAACATGTGTTGTGCCTGTCATGCTAACATGGCATTCTTGTTCTTTTGCATATAAATACTGCACTTCCCACTTCTGTTTTGATCTACTGGAGATAGTGGAGGTTTTGCTATCCCGTTGATCTAAGTTAATCGCTACGAATGCAATGATTAAACGAGTACGTAACACACCTGTGCCTGATTCAATCGGAGGAGCATGTGTTCTTAGACTTCTAAAATCCCTATAAAGTCTGTAAGATGTTTGTTAGAGATTCACTTTCAGTGCATGTTTGTCTCCTTTATAGCTCTATATAAACAGGACCAAATGCCCTTTCTGTGTCTCTCCAAGAACGAGTCACGTGGGTCGTTCGGAGAAAGACCGGCATCGAAGTGGAGCATCTGACGCTCATGTTCACAGCACCCCTGAGATGCACGTCATTTCACGCTGCATTCCATTAATCCCAGATGTCAAGTACTTCCTGTGCAACTGATGTTGGTCCTCTGAGATATTTATGTCACCCGTGACCTGGAATGACTATCCTGGGGTGGATAATGGGTGCAGTGCCATGCATATAATCATAACATGACTTACGGATGAATTATTCCGGGTTTTATACCTGGAGCTGATCCACACTATGAACGCAGGGTGTTTTCATCCTTGTGTTAGTCTTAACCATATAAGTATGCTGCACGTATGGCTACCAATAGCTGGAGCCAGTTGCCCTGGTTATGCAGTAATGAACCCAATCAACAGCGTCTGCCACTGAGAACCAGAAAAAAAATGTAATGCGTGCTCAGAATTAAGCATGTGGATTCTTTCTTCCCCTTTGATGTGCATTCGTTATGAAGAAAACTATGACGCAATCGCGCAGTTCGCTTGACTGAGCGATTCTTTCTTCTTCCCATGTCGGGTGCATGGGTAGAAGAGCCATAAGACCCCACTGTAATTCAGAACGATCTGTCACGTGACTCACGTCGCATGCCGCGCCGAAGGGAAAATTCCAACCCACTTTCTTTATCACATTCGTCCAGAGATCAGAAGAATCACGAACATTTCTCTTCTATCTTCCAATTCCAAATCATAAGATCTAATTCATACACGAACGGGTTTATTAAAAAATAATAAATATACACACTCGCTGCCTGCAGTGGGTTAAACAATACATGTATCAACATATCGGAATGCTCTGTGCTTGATAAAGGAATGATACTCAATTGTAGTGTGATATAATAGCGGCTGTTGCGTTAATGCTGTGTCATATGACGTCATGTTGGAGTGACCAGGAGAAAATTACAGAAGCAATTGCTCTGTTTTTTCCCTGATTCCCTTGCGAAGAGCGCCAACCTCCACGTCTCACACTCAGTGTGTCCTTTCCTCGCCACCATCAACCTGAAACATGCAGTTTTCCTCTTCGTCATAACCTTCTCTAATATCACCCGTCCACTACCGAAGCCCTTAATAGGCTTATACGACCACAACACCATTGTCAGTAGTACTTGACTTGTAAAGGTCATCAAAGGAGTTGTTATGCAACCGCTTTTAGACAGTGTAAGGCGGGTGCTGAAGTTATCTGGGACTAACATCCCAATGCTCTCAGCGTGGCTAGTCAAGCCCCACAATAATGCTGGCCGCATGGACCCCAGGTAGGTCTGTGGATCTTCGGGTATTCCCACCCAGTAAGAGTGCAGACGCTGAACCAGAACGTTTCTTGTTTGCCCTTCACTGTCCCGAGCGTATATTCGCAGTACGTATGGCCCAGGTTTAGGGAAGTAAACTTTGGTGTTGCATTGCGTGCTTGTCCATTCCATGCTGATACACTGATTGACAGATGTCCCAGTTGATAACTGTTGTAGCGTGTATGTAAAGCACAGAGGTTTTGTAAGATGCAGAGTCACTGTTGTGCTCTCACTCACACAATGAATGCTCCCTGAGATCATGTTACAACGAAGGATCCCTAAATGGAAATATCCAGGTCGCAGAAGAAGGTCACTCTTGAATGCTTTGAGGGTCAGCGGTTTGTACAAGAGTTGCCACTTTGGCTCCACTGGTAGATGCTCTCGTGCAAAATCTCGAGGATTCGTGAACAGGAAGTGCGGATTGAAATCACTTCGGAAGTCTCCGGATTTCCGGTCGATGTGGCCCGCCGCCCACGTGAGGTCAATGAGGTGCCAACCAGAGGCTCCGCGCAGGCGCACTGCATTCCATTCGTGATTGGGAGACTTTGGATCAATGGCGTCACCAGGTATGTAGCAGGGTGTCTTTACAATTCCCGGAATCTTTACCGCCTCTATGCCAGCATTCCTGTAAAAGTACATAAAACGATGAGTGCCTCTGTCAATGAATGATTTAGGCCTACTGCTATGTCTGTTTTTATTTCAAATTAATAACCTGACGAATGCATTGCCAAACATGACACGCACTCACCCGAATCAGCAATTTGTAGAACCATTCAGCACAGTATACATAGCGGCTATCTTGGCTATAGAGATACGGGCAGACTTTCTTCAGTGAATTCAGCTGTTACAATGCCAGTTGGATAAACAAACGAAGGTCTGCGGCCCATAGAGATAAACACACAGAATACATTTGATGGTGCCCTTCATCAATCTCCAGTGAATCCTGCAGTAAATACGTTCTCCGATGGCGGGATTTTATGCCAAATACATGTAATATCTCGCAGCGGCGGTTTCACTCCCTCATCAAAAGCTACTGGCCATGCGCCAATGTTCTGTGATCTCGCATACAGTTACTCGCTAATCGGCTTGGGCGGGATCTTTCTGCCAGCATTGATCCATGTACTTGCCAATCACTCACCGGCAGAGTAGGCAGAACAGATCCGAGTATCCACGGCAGGTCGCTTTACGTTGTATCAGGGCTTGTTTCCCAGGCTCTGCATTGGTCGCCTTGCATAGCGTGAAATCCCCATGCGATGTCGTCCGCACGCATTTGTGGAGAGCTTCGTTGTTTTCATAAGTTACAAACGACTCCCCGTCATTCTTACTCTCCTCCCACGTTTCAACGTCGTATGAGACGTTTTTGACGATCCATTCTGCGATTCGTCTGACGACATGAACAAGGTGCTCTTCTTTGCATGCTGCCCCCGCTTTGCCTAGATACAGGGCAGGTGCTTTGCGCACGGTGACGAGCCGCACGTCGTCTTCCGTCGTCATGGCTCTGAAATATGAGAACACCAATGAAAGATTGAGTTCAAAGGTCAGGTCAACAATCGCATGGGAAATTGCACACCCTGTCAGTGTAGACACCTGTGCCTCTTGATTCCTATTTCATTACACCGGCAGCACAGGTAAAAATGTTCTATAAAGACACCAACCTTATAGGAAAACTGTTTTGGTAATCCAGTAAAATTGCATTATTGTAACCTGACTCCCTAGAATCTAGATTTTCAAGTGCTATTACCATGCTTCTTTTAATGGACACGTCCTTCTATTGACGCATGGGTGTAACCTATTAACGGTCAATTTGCGCAATCCATTTGTTGCCTCTCCTTCCGCGGTAAAAGGATTTTGGCGAAGCTGCGTCGGGTAAGGACTGTGCGGACAATGGAAGGTATAATGGACTCTCTGGACGCCCGTGGGGTCGCTGAGAGCCTGCGAGAGGCCGGAGATGGAAGGAAGGAGGGAATGTAATAATACTTTCTTCTGAATTTTCCATATGGGATGAAAGTCCGCTTCACTTAAAATATAAACTGTCCAAAGCTTCCCTCCGGGCGGGTCATAATATGCAGGTATATTATCTCCATGGATTGCCAGTTACCTGGTGCAAATGTGTCACCGTGTCGCAATATATATTGGTAGGAATATAGCAATAAAATGACCATTTTCTCCGAAGGAAAGCTCGGTGCCGAAAACCACAACAATGTTAGTTGCCATGGCGACTGAGTATTAATAGCCGACGAACTAAAGTGGAATAAACAGATATCATCTATTGTGGCTATATTTAGCTGGGAATAGAACCATGGACGCAGGGGTATGGATATTTTTCTACCCCTCATAATGCAGAAATAAATCCACAATTATGGAGGAAAAAAACAATAAGAACACACCCATAAATATTGCTTCATCAAGTTATAATGAAATTGCTTCTCTCCAGCCATCTACTCGGATCGACAACCACGAGGAGAGAGGGGTAAACAGAGCTACAACAATGATCATTGAAGTACTGCAGTAAGTGGACGAGGGGGAGAGAAAAAACCTTTCTGGAGCAATTTCCAGAATTGAGACTTGATTTGGATAGAGGTGAATTTGATTCCAGGAATTGATATGGCTAGCGATCGTATCTCACACCGCGTGTGGCGGCATTAAGCACGAAATGGGCAAATCCAGAGGCTCTGTAGAATGCTAAAAGAGGAAGCAGAAATAAGACGGATGAGGGTAGAAGCAATGGGACCTCTAGAAAGGGTAGGGGTTTAGGTGTATTCCTCTTTGAAAGGCGGTCGTAGAAGATGCCCCGTCTTTTCGTAGTCGCCTATTTACATTTACATTTGGAGATAGGCCCGTTATAGAAGCTATTGCCACTTGCATTATTGCATACAAATGGTGTTTTGGTCGATTCTGCTTGTATTTGCATTAGAGCGACGTGGGTTGGTTGTAGAATGTTTGCAATACACACCAGCGGGTAAGTGGTAGATTTGTAATAGTTACATATAAACTAATGTTACACTTTCATCTTACCTTTTTTATGACAAGAATGTGGTAATTTCCGAATAAATAACAATAAAATAATATGAAATACCGATTGATACTTTATTGGCAGGGACGTTGGCTTCACCGCTTTCCATATGTGCAGGTTAATAATATTATTCAAAGGTATTGCTTCATTTTTTATCCTAAAATGTTATTTCGGCTTCATACGCTTGGAGAAATATGTCTCAAGAGTATTAGATAGGTGTAACTCGGCACAGATCGGTATGGCGCATGTCGTTCAATCGTGTGGATTAAATCGTATCATATTACTATAGTAAAAAAAAACTTCAGTCACCAACAATCAACTGCCAAAAAATTGCCTACCTGTTTAATAAGGATTCCAAAGTTCAGAACAGTTCCGATAAAAATTTACAAAGAGATCGCTGGCATCCGTCGCTGCCGTGTGAAGGCACCGAGAGTTGCTCGCTTGCTCTTATACGCGGAAAAGCAGCAAGGGAGGCGGCACGCACCTTGTGGCCTCTGTGTTGATGTTTCCCTGATATAATTCCCAGGTATCTAGAGCTGCGTGTGGCTATGATGAATCTATGATTCATGGGAGGATGGAAATATACCTTTGGTGGCATGCATCCGTATAATATTGCCAGGTGTAAATGTTGTTTAAAAACAATATAAGTTTGCAATATTTCTGTATTTTACACGCTCGTGCTACTGACCAGGTAAACAAACACCTGTTGATTATGAGGGTTATTTTAAAGTACATGCCGAAGTAGACAGGTACAGATTGCCAGTGACTGACTCAGCTAATCGAGTCAAGGCAATCTCGATGTCTCCTGGTGTTGATGAGATAAAGATACTTGACGATATTTCCAGGAATTAACAGTGAATCTCAATTATTTATAGTAGAGGTTGATGTCATGCGCATTGAAATATTAATTTTAAAAATTTAAAATTCATTGATTTGGGTCTCTCTGTTCTCTCTCTACATTCTGGTCCTACCACAGTTCTTATTAATGTTAGCTAAAATATTTTATATACCAAGATTTTAAAACCAAGTTTACACATCCAAATCAATGGAACAAATCACTACTTTTAGTTAACCTTTAAATACGGTTTATTTTTCAGCCAGGCTGACTTTATTGTGGAATGTTTGTTTTGTTTTTAGCCATGCAGCGATTCAGATATATAATTAGGACTCTTAGTTTACATTGCAGTACACCTGTATGTATTCGCCTGTGATCACACGTTCTATGCTGACTCAGTGCATATTTCACACCTTTAGTCGTGCGAGAGGTAAGCCCAGGTCACCGCATGGCTTCTCACACTAGCATAATTGATGGCTGGAGGCAGACAAGGGACTTTCACGTAGCATGACTCCCTTGGGGTCGCGTTTGCAATTACTCTGCTGGTGTGGGAGTTCATGCATATTGAATGGAGTCACTTTAGTCAGATGGATACCTGGACTTAATCAGGATCGCGCTTTGACTGCAGAATTAGTTCAAATATATCCTTTACACGATTTTACACCTGTATATACAACACGTTACAAAGTGTAACAGTGATACATGCACGGGAAGATACAGATTCATATATGACACTAATGGTATCAACTCATAGTAAGCACTGAGTATTCAGTCGCTAGAAATCGAATGATACACTGGTTCCACAAATACCCGATAGGTCACAGCTTTCTGCTCCACGTTCCTTTCCCTGTTTGCACGTGTGTATTGTGGACTTGATAATGGATTGTCAGGAAGGTAGAACCGCCCTGTTTAGCCGTCCTTGTCCGCCGATTTTTCCCTTTTGAAATATTTATTACCTTCTTTACCGGTAGGACAATTTGGCTTCTGGGTATTGATTGTTTCACTTTTGTCATTTCAAGATTTGTGTTGCCACTACACATAAAAGAATGTCGACATAATTCACATGGAACTGTTAAGGTACAAAGAGACAAAGCACATTTGCATCTGTGATAACCTAAGTTAGGTTATCACAGATGCAAATGATGGTAGGTCAACATATGTGTCCTTAGGGATATAGCTGCTACATTAAGGAAGGTACTTGATATACATGTACTACAAATTGGGTCTTGAAATAACCACCAAACCCCACTGTGTTCCGCCATACTTCCCTGTAATTCTTTGCAATCCGCTATTTCAATCCAACGAAATCAACCTCGGGGATCAACATTAAGCCCAATGAAATGAACAAGTAACGTTGTGTCGAAAATTATTAAAGCTGATTCATCCAACTATAGAAATTAGCATCGTCCATTTTTTTTCCAACTTCTGAACTTCACAAACAGTATAAAATTAATGATTAATTGTGGATGCATTTATTTTTAATATACGATTGATTCAATCAATGATATTATGAAATTGAACCAATATAGTATAACTAATATAGTAGAACTAATATTCCTGGCTAATCCAATAATTATATACATAATACCAATGATAAAAACAGCCTCTGGTGCCTGGATTTCCCACCTGCAAACCATTCGCCAGACTTGTTGACCTGCAGCGGTCATGCCTCTGCACGGAGATCAGTCAAATCCACATTCTCTGGGAATTGGGTCGCAAGTTTTCCACCCAACGAGACGTCTTGTCTGTAGGTAGCTTTCTCACAAAATATTGATACAAGAATTCTACTGGTGACGTGGTCAAGCCCTGTCTTAGATCTCGGTTGCAAGGGTTGCTTGGCCCATTGAAAAATAGCTTTAATCTAGCATTTGAAACAGTTGTGATGGCCATAGAATCGTGTTTCAAAAGCTGTATAGTCATATTTCCAGAGAGTAGAATCCCTTGGTTTGACAGAAGAGATCGAAAACCGAATAGTTATAACTGCATGCCATCGTGTAAACTGAGACGTCATCATATAAAAAGCTATTGAATTTCTTCTGAATACCATAATATGCGGTTTTGCACACTATATTCTGAAACGTAATGACAATTAACGAATTATTAGCAATTAGGATATTGGTATTGCAACTCTCAATGCTAAGAACTATAGGCAATAAAGTGCTGATTACAGTGTAATAACCACTCTTAAACACAAAGTTCCGATTGATAAAGGCACAAATACCGAACACTTCTTTTGAAAGGCGTGTATATCTTTATGTATTCAGAAGAAACTTGGATTCTTCATTTCATTTCATTTCATTTCATTTATTACATTTAAAACGCATTTTCAGCAATATCAAAGAACATTCAAATGCGCTGTACAAACAGAGGTAAAAAGAAAAATCATTAAATACTAGAAAATGCAATGTTAAAATAGTAAGTCTTAAGTTGGGCTTTAAAAGCATCAAGCGATTGCTGGTTCTGTAGGTTGGAAGGTAATCGGTTCCAAAGGATGGGTGCTTGATGGGCGAATTCTTGTTAAGTAAGTTGTCAATAAACATAGCCTTCATGTCACACGAGGTATCCACATGAAAGCATTTCAATATTCATATCAACATAAAATGGTCAGTAAAAAAAATGATGAATAAGGATGAATGCATGCGGATTATATATGTACCCAAAACGGCACTGTAGTCTGGGGCAATTGGTTACCGTACATTGTGGGAAGAATCGAACATCGATTACTGCAGCTTAGCCACCTTTGACTACAGAATCCCGACCTCGATGTAATTGTCCCATACACTAGACCTCACCAAAGCCTTCGATCGGTTGAACCACACAAAATAAATTGATCACAGCAAAAACTCTTTTTAGTCGCTTATGTTGTCGCAATGCTACGAAGTGGCAATCAATCACGAGGTAATTGCAGGTCAAAAAACGGTCGCTTCCGTGATAGGCTCATAATACCTAAGCTGAGTCGCTGATCAATGATACTGTGTATAAACGGAATGCCTGATGAACGCAAAGGGGACAAATTGATCATGATTAATACATAACAGCGTGTGATATGCATAGACCTCTATAATACGATCATTCACATAAACTACGTGTTGTGCACACACATATTTGCCTACCGTTAAACAAGAGTTTTTTTTACTATACGGAAAAGCAATCGTTAAGTCACCCTTGCTCCAAAGCTGCCTCGTCGATCTCCTTGACAGACGCCAAAGCACCGAAAGAGGTTCGTTAATGCCCTTAGCTTTCTGTTCTCCATAAATCCAGCATCGTTGACGTTTGTCAATCTATCACGCAAACATCTGCGATTGTATGTCCTTCCTTCCTTCCTTTCTTCGTGTATGTCTTGATCTCCGGTCGGGGACACTTCAGGCGCTTCTTTTGGTGCCATAGAGTTATAGAAATATAGATACGTGTAGATGCATTGCTTTGTTTTTGGGCATAAATCATTCGTTTAATCAGTCTGGAGTTTGAAACGAATATATGGTGGAAAACCACGCAACTGGAGATACTTCTCTTCATTATTAGTTTTATTACTAAGTAAATTACAAATATTGAAGTTTATCATGCTTTTAATCATTAATCAGAACGAAAGCACATATGGTGCAGAGGCAACTGTGCTGATATCAGCCAATATAACAAGGGTTGATCATGCCGATATCAGCTTATAATTATATCAAAACGATGGTCCGTGGATTCTAATTTACTCCGTTGTTGAAATAAGTCTCAATGAGATGTCAAAAAAATCTTGAATGTTGTTTCAGGCTAGTAAGTCGCACGATAAACTCGAGTACAAGTATTCATGGTATCTGAAGTACAGCATTCAGATATCATTGCACATGATATCTGAAGTGCAGATCTGTACACTCCTATTAATAAATCACACTAGACTACTAAGAATGAATTACGACGCCGTAAAGTCTGGATTGCTCATTAGTGCTCATGGACGCAACCGTAATCACGAAACCGGTGGGAACGCTTCCAAATTATCTTGGCTTCGGCTCAGACCAGCAAATGGATGAATTGTGCGACATTAGGAAATATGTTTGCATAATGCCCAATTTACGTACTGTAATATACCCCAAAACTGCGCAAATTCTCCTGGCGCTGCGGGGTTGGGGCCGTGTCGATGGTGCCGAGTAGAATCGAAAAAAAAAATATGGATATTCTGATGAAAGTTGGGTATATTCTAAGCTTTTTTTTTTGCTTTTTTTTTTCTTTTTAATTGTCAACTTCCATTGAGAGTTCTTCAAAACGCGTTTGTGACCGTAAATTTTCTTTGGAGCTTCAGTGGCGACAATTGTTGACAAAGAGTGGAATCAGTGGTGTACCAAAATGGCGGACTCGGCTTTTCCGGAAACTGCCGAAACCACTCGAAGTCTCGAATTGGATTTCTGTTATAATTACCCATGCACGCGTGGTATTTATGTGGGGTTCTTTTAGCAGTGAATGCTATATCTGAAGTTACTGAATAGTGCCTTTAGATACCACTCTCATAACGAATCTACCACATGATAACCTTATACGCTTCAACTCATCTAGATAGTTATGCGTCGTTGTAATTTTACAGGGTTCGTTGGAACATATCATTTCGGCCATTATGGTTCGCGGATGCCGATTGGCCAGAGTGAGTTACCGGTAATTAATATTTATTGATATTTTCATGAGTTATTCATGGGATCGGCTAAAACGATACTAAAATACATTGCCATTACTATATGTACGTGCTTTGTTGCATGGAACTCATTTCCTTCTATGTGGAGCTTAGAGTGGTGCATGCTCTTTGGATTTGCAAAGTAAATTTTTAATGAGACCAAATAAATTTCGGAGGTTTTTTCCCCCCAATTGCGACTGGCAAAATTAATGAAGGGCCAATTTTAGATTGAAATAAATATATGAAAAGGTGCAATTGACCATCTGCATGGGCATGGGATGATGCGCATGGGTCGTAAAGAGAAAATTGGAAGATCCAAAACGAGGGGAAATAAGCAATCTTTTATGGAAGCCAGATGATTAATTTCGGTGCAAACCGTGACCTCCATCAGCCAAAATGTAGCCTATAAAATAATTCTTCAGCCTCTGGTTGTGAATCCGAAAATATTATACTGAAAATTGCATCATCCTTCCTGAATAATGAATACGAGTTCTTATCACAAGGAAACACAGGGGATTATACAAATGTTCTATGAGGTTGAAGTCGAGGGTATATGCATCTTTGGGACAGTCGGCGCTGATCCCACAGAATAGCTCACACGATGCAATAATTGGGGAAACGGTTTTGCGTTCCAGTGAATATTTCTCTTACACAGGGCAATCGTATTCATTAGAAATGTAATTGACTCACGGTTATCTCACCTACAGGTTATGGAACGAAAGGATATGGATTTGCAATACGCTGAATAATGTCAAATTATGAATTAAATTATTAGTTTGATTGACAGATTGTCTAATTTATTGACGAGATGATCGGATTAATGCGTGCCATGTCCTGAGGTCATCGATTGGACCAACATTCGGTAAATAGTAGAATATTTATCAAATAAAATCAAGAATAATTCTACTCGAAAGGCAAACCAAGGGCTTAAATTGTGAATTCTTGAGTGTCTTGTGTGTCCGACGAATGAGTTGTTGAATAAGAAGGTTGTGGCGTAGAAGGACTGTTGGGGAACGCGTCTAAAATTGATAAAGTTTTTGTTCTTTTGTTCTCTATATCTTTTCATTGATAAGGAACCACACCGAGACTAAGTGCATTTATTTGATAATCAATTAATCAAAGAAAAGGTGTATAAATTTATAGTACCCACTACATAGTATTCAACGCTCATAATTCATATAATTATCTGTTTATCTCAAATCATATTGATGGAAAATATAAATATGACAATAATTTACTATGAACCACGTGATTGAAATCCTCCAATCAGCATCAAGTCCTGTTCTATACTTCCAGTTGCATGTATACCATTTAACTAAAATTAATATCCTATCAATAGTTCTCTCTCCCTCTCATGCTCGTCTCATATCATTATCATCATGAATATCGTTATCATTTCATCATCCCCCGGGGTGGCCAGCGCGAAAACGGACACTTGTTGTGCCTTAGCCTGGTCTCCCTGCATCATCATACTATCATCATCATCATTACTACCATCAGTCTGCACTCGGAAGAAAAAAAAAAGAAAAAAATTTTTTAATTTATTATTATTTTTTTCTCCCCGCTTAATTCACATTGATGTATGTTGTTGTTAAATAAATGATTTCTCTCTCTCTCTCTCTCTCTGTATACATACACTCTCAAAAGATCTCAATGCCTTATCCGTAATATTATGCATGCATGTATATGCAGTGCGTATACCAGTCAGCCAGTCAGTAAGTCAACCAGTGCTTTACCCACCCCATCAATATAATTATATGCTTTTCAGAGTGAATTCAAATACTCCTGCTCTTAGCCCCTCACCCCACACGCAATGAATATCGCCATGTGCACAACAGCGATGAGGACGAAGAACACGATGAGGAAGATCCTGTCCAGGATTTGGGCCACCAACATCCACTCGCACACCCTCCGGTCTCTGCTCTTGTGTTGATGCACCCTCACCGTCATCAGTCGCACTGAACTCAGGATGGACTTGAGGCGCTGGGAGATGACCGACTCAAATAATTGCTCGCTGTAGAGAGATGCACTGTCGGTTTCTTTTGAGATCGGGGTTTCAGGTTTGTGTTCAGAGACGAAAGCTTCGTTGATATCACCGCTTATATCCGCCAGGCCCTGTGTTGAAATGTAATTATGATCTGATAGGGTGTATGTTTTGGGTTTATTGGGTTTATACCTCGCATGTTGAGAATCTCTTTTCTTGTTCTTTGTGTCTTTTCTGGTTGAGAAGGACGAGATCTCGCATGGACACAACATTGGCCATGTATGTCAGTACGATCGATCTCACCCAGTGTGGTACCTACATAAGTTGAAAGGTTAAAGGTCAAATAGCGCATCATATTATTTACCGGTTTGTGGAGAGTTCCTCGATGGTGCAACATCAGTATCATAACGGTCACCACACATGACGCAGATAACAATCCCATGGTACAGAGAAAATATATCGCTGGTGAGAGAAAGTCAATGATAACACGAATCTCTGTCTCTTCCAATCAACGAAAGCAGTGGAAAGAGACAGATTGTTTTACATGCATTTTAAGCGCATCGAAATATTTTGCGCTTCAAAAGAAATTAGTAAATATTATTATATAATTATTATTAATTTGCTCAGGTCCGTTATAATTGTAATTCTTCTGTGACTCTGCAGTGCTGCCCAACTGCGTAACAAGGCCGGGCGCTGTGTACTAGGCCTACTGTCCATGGTGGTATGCAGGATAAAGAACCCTTGAGATTTATCGATAAGAGTAGGGGGAACCCCGCTCCCGGGCCTTCTGTTCTGGCGCCCGTATCACCCGAATGGGTTGGGTGGAGCCGTAAAACCCCATCACTCACTCAATTTGCTTAGATGATTTTAATTTTTTTTTTTTTTTTTTTTTTTTTTTTGCCTATAACCCTCGGTCGTCGCCATAGACCATGTCGCAAATTCATTGCGCATGCGCACGCCGGGAGTTATGGGATTGTTGGCAGCGCATGCGCCGTGCCGAGTTTGCTGTTTTCGCAACAACGCCTGAATACCACCACTAAATAACGCTATGAAAATATCGTTCAAAGGGTTGGCAAACAATAATTATCCAGAGAAACAGAATTGTTACAATTGATTTGTGCGCTAAATTTTTGTCGTTTTTGGCGTACTTTAACGAAAACGCTAGTCCGCAATTTCCGTAGCGAGCGAGAAAATGACCAACATATTGAGCAACACGTAAGTTCTGCGTAATTTCATCCGCGTATACGTCAACACTGACCTAATGACCCGCGAAGCAAATACTTACAAATCAGTGGTACGACGGTTGATTGCGCTGGCATCAGTTCTGCGACCATAGTGAGGAAAATGGTGGTCGCCAACAGAATGGTCACCGCGAGAGAAACCTTCTCTCCGCTTTCAGGTGGCAACAGGAAGACCAAGAGGATCGTAGTTGTGATGAAGACACATGGTAGAACCAGGTTGGTGACGTAATACAATGCTTTACGTTGCATAACAACTTCAAAGACTAGTACTGGATATTCCAGGTTGTCCAAGCCGACATCAACATGGCGCTGAACTGGGAAACCAATGAGGTCCCATTCGCCGTTTATCATGAAGCCTGATACGTCGCCAGTAACTGATATATTATGCAGGTCCAACGTGCTCATGTCTCTGATTATTGAGCCATATTTCAGAGGGCAGGATTGTCCGTCCCAAGGAAAGAAAGTGACATCCAACGAACATGATGATTTGAGTACAGCTGAGGTATCCCAGTGAACCAGGCCATCATAACGCACCGAGCCAAGGTAGATGTGTCCGCCGTTTTCAACTCGACCGTCATTGACGCTGTAACACAATGTTATAACATGCAAAGATTTCTCGCATTCATTTTCCTCACTCGTTGTGGAGAATGATGTCCGGTAGCCATATCCTCGAAGCAGTGATGTAAATAACTTCAATGCCGTCATGCTCATCTCTGTTCCACGTGAGATGGGCGTCAAACCAAGACTGAAAATGAACATCAAGTAATGTAAAACTGAACAAGTAATAAAAATGAACATCAAGTAATGTAAAACTGCGAGTTTTCTGTTTACTTGTTTTTAACGTTACTGCCGTGACAGGTGCAACAGCGTGTATAGTTCTACTGAAAAGATAGCCTGAGGACTATACTATAAAAGCAATTTACCTGGGAATATTAGTAGTCCAAGTACTACTTGGAATACCTATCCTAGCTGTATAATAATATATACTCTATGTGGTAGCAACTAAGACCATCTACCCTGGGGGACTAAACAAAGTTTTAGGACTAAATAGACCAGGACTTAAGAGTCCACCGGACCACTGCCTATTCGGGAGACTATCGAGAGTGAAACACCGGTTTACTCTGAAAGTTACATATTAAAATTGGCATAACCGTTTTTTTTTTTTTTTTTTCTTTCTTTTTGCAAGATTCAAATTTGTCCTTGGGTGAAAAAAAAGATATCTTAATCTCATGAGATATATGCACAAGTAGTGTACAGGTACAAAACATTCATGTAAGAGAGAAAAACAAAAACAGACACTCAAATTGACATGTCATTAAGTGTTAAACAGCTCAAGTGTAAATCTTTAATCACAGCATAATGAATTTAAGAGGGAGTTGAACCCATTAGTGATAAAAATTAGAAAATCTGTTAAAATTATTTAAAACCCAACGTACAAATACAATGTTGAATTAGAATATTAATTGTCATCGGCCTAATATAGGTATTGCACGTGTTTCACTATCACGGCATTGCCCACGCAGCAGAGTTATCCACCGTGTGACGTAAGTATGACATAATATCATTCATTCATTAACAAAACGGAGGGGGCGGGCATCATGGAGAATGATCCCTGATTATGACATACGAGCTAAGGATAAAAGAGAGACTATAAGTACCCTGTTCATATCATACAAAGTGTCTTCAATACACCAAGGCAGGTATGTCATTAGATGGATATTGATATAGTGAGTCAATAAGTGATGGATAATAATTGCAGTAATGGAGCGTGATAGGTAACTTCCTTGATCATCAGCACTAATGCCGTCATTAGCTATTCATGACTGACCATCCCTTCAGAAGATAATGGTAATTATTATGTCCAATGATAACCGGTGCGTGTAGAAGCTTCTCATACTGCATAAGTGAATTCTATATTTACCCTGCTGCCTTATGCCTCCCCCCCCCCCTTGGACACCTAATTCGTTTCACTACCATTAATTCAATTAATTACTACAAATACTTAAAAGCCCATGCTGTGAGTACAATGCGTGTGGATTGCTAGCTGTGTATCTTCCTGGGTAATCAAGTAAACCCCAACTGTCTAATTCCAGATCAAAGATACATAACGCTGATGAGTTGTGAGAAACCAGGTGTTTTTGCATTATTGGGTCTTACGGCTCCGCCCAATCCACTCATCGCTCGGCCTAATTGTTACACAGGCGGTCGATGACCGCATCGACGGTGATGAAGGCCTCAAGGATATAATATAATAAATCATATACACGAATCAGTTATTTATCAGAAGAACGGATTGTAATATCCCATTCCCATTTTCGTATGTTCAAAAGGAAAACAATGGCTTCACTGCTGGCCGTATTCTAGCTACTTCACAAGGCAATATAGTTGATATAGACTATCAACTATCCTTGCTTGCACGTATGGCAGTAGGACATGATCCGTTACCACTATAAATTCAATTGTTTCTTGGGAAGTGAACAGGTGCGATTTATATGATACACAAGGTTCTCTGAGGGTATCATTTGTCAAGGTTGTCATGCATATGAAACACTGGCTGCCTTTCCCAAACATGGCAATTTAGCCAATTTTTGACTGTCGTTTTTAAGAAGTTTCCACAATGCACACGTCTCTTGCATTGCGTATGTAGTGCAAATGTTCAATCTTCGTTGATTTTTGCAGATTTTTTCACAAGGCGAACGGGAAAATGTATATCGTAGTAATTTTACATAATTTCCTGGTTCAATGTCTTATGTTCCATTTTTACCAACAACTAGAAATATATAAGACATTTAAATGAATAATCGCACGTTTATTTGTTGCCTTGGTATCCCATTTATTACGTCAGCTTGCTCAATATTCTTGAGTTATTGTTCACACAAATCCCACAATGTGAGTCTGCGATGTTAGATCATGAAAATCTCTACGTGAGCTCACAGCGCCTATTCATATGCTCACATATAGCTCAATAAACGCTCACAGTATGAGTCTGCGAAATTTAAAGTGATATTTTAGTGATTTAGTTTATGAGCTCATTGTGCGTGCATGGCTGTACATATAATTATGTAGATATATGAAAAGCGCGGGTGTTTTACTTTTATACATGCCGTTACAACACTAGCAGTATAACAACAGCTCTTTGCTATACAGGGAGAAGAATTGATGTTGTGCTTTTGTGGTGAAGGGTTAAATTTTGTGGTAAAAAGACACATTTGTGGTGAAGGGTCACATGTCGCGAAGGATTACATTTTGACCAGGGATTACCATATTTCTCCTTGATTTCCATATTACTTACCAAGAATATCTTAACTTTGGAGACAAGAATTTGGTTGACTTCATCGAGATCAACAATTTGCATCAAGGAGAGATCCATGTGGATGTCTAGGTGCGTGTGGACGTCGGAAACAGGGCGAACGTTGACATCATAGTCTTTCATGAGTTCAACCAAAAGCTTGCGTTCGGCCAACGATGCTTTGCATCCTAAAATAAAAGTATAAACGAGGCATCCAAATGCATTCTGAAAGAAAATTATAAACAAAGCATCTAAATGCATCATGAAAGAAAAGTATAAGCGAGTTATCCAAATGCATTTTGAAAGATTAGTATACACGAGGCATTTAAATGCATTCTGAACGAAAATTATAAACAAAGCATCTAAATGCATTTTGAAAGAAAAGTATACACGAGTTACCCAAATGCATTTTGAAAAAAAAAGTATAAACGAGTTACCCAAATGCATTTTGAAAGAAAAGTATACACGAGTTACCCAAATGCATTTTGAAAGAAAAGTATACACGAGTTACCCAAATGCATTTTGAAAGAAAAGTATAAACGAGGCATCCAAATTCATTGACTGAGCATTGACCTATAGATGCTGTTGTGTCTGGTGTGCTGTTTGTAGTTACTCTCTTGAGGGTCGTTCCTTGCAGGTGACTGACAGTGTATTTGCTGGTTAATTGCTCTGAAGATGGTAACCAAGTTAACAGTATTAACTATCTTTAGTGTGACTTTTGATTAGGACAGGAATTTTAATGATCACGTTGCTCAGTTGGCCAAAAAAGATTTTAAGAGCAATTGGTGTCTTAAAGTTTTGTAATTTTTTACCCAGGTCTGCTTTGATCAACTTCTAAACCTTAATCGTTTTACCTCATTTCGACTATTGCTCAACAATATGGTGCTCGACTTCTAGACAAAATTTAATCCGCCTCCAAAAACTGCATAATAGAGCAATGCGAATCATTTTAAATTCATCTTCTTATGCTTATATTGATATGCAAACGGATTTAAACTGGATGAGCGTCAAACAGTGAAGTGTTCTTTATCAAATGGTTTTCATGTGGAAAATTATAAATGAACGTGTTTCGTCTTATCTTACTCGAAATATTTCTTATGTGCACTATATTCATGACCATTTTACTCAACATTCAAACAATTCTATTTTTATTCAGCACACTCATAAAAACTCTTCTGTTTTTTAATGCAGGAGCATTCCTTAATTTTAATGTCCGTTCCGTGAGTCTTTTTAAAAACTTATCATTATTTTTATTTATTTTTTTTAGAAATATCGAACATTTATAATTTACATATTTTATGTACAATTATATCTTATCAATTATTTTTATATTTTTCTCATTTATATATTTTTATGTCCATGGCTTAAAAACAGCTATTGCTAATGCCATCTGCCAAATAAAACTCTCAAAACCTCGAATATCATAAAAACATAACATAACATGTTTCATAATTTCCATGTAAAACATCCATGTGAATTGAACTTCAGAATTTGATAAAACCTGGTACACAAAATGTTTAGTATTCATCTTTCCCGGACCTCAACACATTCAAACTTCAAGGAACCATTGAAGGGAGAAGCAGGAGAGGAAGGCCTAAGAAGAGATGGACAGACAGCATCAAGAAATGGACTGGAATGACATGGCACGAGGCACATGTCAGCAGCTGTTCGCAGCTCACCCCCCCCCCCCTACAACTCCGAAACATAAGAATGCATTCGATCGATCAGTTTCAACACATACTTTATGACAAAGTCAATCACAAATTTGATTGGATGCTGAGTATGAAATGCACAATATGAAATAGACACTGCTTGGGTGTTATTGTTTCCCTTCTATCGAGCATGTTATGCGTAATTTATTGTATGCATGATCGAATTCAGGTTTAATATAATTATTATCTTCAGAAACTTCCTACTGAATCAATTGGAATTACTTCATAATTTCTATATCCAAAATGTGTTTGGCGATTTAGAAATTCCCACAGGAAACACCCCAGTATTTCTAAATCGTTCAAATTGCACCATCACAATTATCAGCGGTACCCCCTCACAGCTCAATTTTAAACTGTAAACACACTTGTGAATACATATCCAAACATAGAAATCCACAATGTTTTGTCCATACCTGAGTGTGTGATTGCCAATATCCATGGCAGCAGAGCAATAAACTTCTCCATCACGCCATCAAGTCTTGTTCGCTGTATTGTAAACTGCAGATGCCATGCATGGGGCACAGCTTGTGTCTTGTACCCTTTATGTCACCTACCTGCATCGATCGGGGTTTCCATATAGGTGTCATTGGTCGCTGTATTTACACTGATACCTGGTGATCCATTCACAGGGTGATTCTTGTATTCTATTGTCACGATGATATTCTGTAAATATTATATAGCATATAGCCTTTGTTTTGGGGTCGGGTCCTGTGAGTTGCCTACTCTGTAGATCATTACCACTCTGCCTGTCATTGTATCTATTCGTCCATTCGATTATCACATATTATTAGGGAAACAAAAATTGTCGGCGCACCAAAAACTCTCAAATCACGCACAAATTAATAATATTTTCACAAAAGTGGGCCTGGTTATATCTCATCTGTAATTTTGGGTTGCTGTTTGTTGTTGTTGTAGTTGGCACAATGAACGTTTTTTCACAGTGGGAAGATAGGGCGATATCCCATCTTGTATATGAAAATGATGGCTGCATCGCCACAGCTCATCTACCTGATGAATAATACATGTGAATAAAGTAACAGATAAAAATAAAGAGACCGACTCTGTTTACAATTTCACAATCATGAAACTTATGTGTTGATATTATTTCACATTTTAGAGAGAGAAAGAAATATGTTTCTTTTGTTCTCCCGAAATGTCTTCCAAATTGAATTTGATGGCATATTGTCATATCTTACCGATGCCAAATCATGCAAAATATTCTCGGTTTTTCTGTCTCCATATGTTCATCAGTCACATGATTAAAGTTCAATTACTACAAATATATACCATCTAAAGCCAGGTACTAGGCACTTCAGACTTAATAGGATATCGAGTACTTCCTCTGGAGTATTTCTTTCATTCGGGTGTCATCCACACTTAAGCACACACACGATAATTCAATCTTCGATGCGAAATTCGTTTGTACGTTTTATGAGTATACTTACTCAGTGGGATGTTTGTCTTTAATACCAGTATATGTTACCCAAGTAGGGCGCCTGGTGCGGTGAGTCAAACAAAATGAATAAAATACATAAATCCTTGCAATGAAAAATTCCCACATGCATGTATGTAATTATAATAGGATAATTCCTCACTAAAAGCAGCAGTTTCGTACATGAGTATGGAACTCGTTATACGGTTAACTATGAGTCCATAAAACATAAAAAGGAACTTAAAATGCCATTGAATAGTTCGTGTGTTGATAAGCTGAAGATCCACGAGTGACTAGCATCATGCTGATATTATAACATTGTCAATTTCGTCACACCACTGATGAGTACATGTCTTCTGGCGTTACGTAGTTGTTACTATGGC
This sequence comes from Capitella teleta, assembly GCA_000328365.1. Lineage (NCBI taxonomy): Eukaryota > Metazoa > Annelida > Polychaeta > Capitellidae > Capitella > Capitella teleta. The sequence goes on from KB299712.1 coordinate 237,991, forward strand.
GACGGCTTGTGGACGGTTGCGAGGCATCAGCAACTAGATTTTCAGATGAGGGGTTTCTGTCTTTTAACTTAGCAGCATTTGTTCGATTATCTTTCACTTCGTCCAGTGGAATTGTTTCGTAAATATTCAAAGCCTCGTCTTCATAGTGAGGCTGTAGTGCAGTTGCGCCCTCTTCCGTATCCATGGTAACACAAGGTGTTCCACTTCTTTCCATGACCATTGGTTGAAAATATACACCTTGGTCCAGTTGCACCCTGAAAGAAAAACCCCAGTTTATAAACTTTGAATCATAAATGGCTTGATAAATCAAAGGAAATATGTTACGTAATCCATTGCACTTACTTATACCATGTTTTCCTATATTTCCACACAACAAATGCGATAATGCCGCCAATTGCGAACAGTGCGGTGAGACTACCGATGACGAAACCAGCGGTAGCGGCAGACGAATCTGAAAATATCCAACGTGTTCCAATTAACAAGAGATTGAAGAAATTAGTCTGTACCTGATTGAATATTTTCACCATATTGCGGATAAGATTGAATGGTTGATGATGCTGAAATTAATACGTTCAGTTCAATTATTATTCACAGCAGGTGGTATGAACTATACTAACCAACAATTGAGTCATTTGTTATTGGTTCTATTTCAGATGTTGTGTGAAAGATAACTGTTGTCTCAATTTCAGTCGTTGTTGATTGAGCTGTTGTTGATTGAGTTGTTGTTGAAGTTGTTGTGGTGAAACTTTCTGAAGTTAGTCAATGGTAAAATATAAACACAATGATCCATGCAATCGACAAAGATGTGTTCTATAAATGAGTGATTCCTCATTTCTAGAATAGAAGTCAAAACTTTGAATTCTACGAATCGTGGTAGATAATAAACCGACTAAATGCCTATCAATTCCACTTACTTGTTTCACAGACAAACGAAAGTTTAGACGAGCAATCCTTGCTGCCCCATTTGCCACCGTCAGTCCAGACCCTGGAGCACAGTTCTGACTCAGTGGGTTCGCTTTTGCCGATAGTACGGTCCAGCCAGTTGGCCCACACCAAAGGTCTATGCAGGTCCACCCAATACCAGTTCATACGCCGCTCATTCAGTGAGCACCCTTCACACGGATTGTCACGGTAGAGCCCTATCCATATCTCCCAATCATCCGCACAAGGAACGATGTGGTGCGAGGTGCATCTGGGAAACAGAATAGAATCAATGACATGCTTGACAGCCTTTGATATATAGGATCCATGTTAAGACTGTGTTATTGCATTTTTCCGTCGGTGATATTGTTAATAATACTACCAGTTGGGAATAGTAATACTAGTGCATGCATGTACACGAGTACTGCAGGACGAGTGCACGGTTTATCCCTCAATCCAAATTGTATTCACGATGCCATTGGCTGAAGAATAGGAATTAAGGAGGGCTGCGGCGTCACGGAATTCCCTTCTGTACGGGTGTGGAGATCAACAACAGGAGATCAACGAATGACGGCATTTTCCATAGATTGGAATGCCCTAATGTAGACAGCTAATAGCTGTAGATAACTTAAACAAAAGTATGGCTTTGCGGGTGGTGGAATGATATTGTTACTTTTTCTGTACAATAAATTAAATTATGCATGCATGAATTACAACGATAAAAATAGTGTAAGAATTATATTCACGCAACAGATTAGCTTTGGGGAATTGTCCTTAAACGTTGAATATACATACACATAATAAGTGGAAAGGAATCATCACATCATACCATATTTAATAGGCACAGGCTGATGCAATGAAAGTAAAGGAAAAATAGAAGCAACGTTCCATTATCCCAACGTCACCCAATTAAAAATGGCGGGCATTGGGTAATACTGCATGCGCGAGATGCTCACGGGTCATGTACCTAAGAGGTCGAACTCATCCGTGTTTCAAAGACTATATCAACTTGCGATAGTTTATAGAGAAAAGGTTACAAATACTAAAATTTCATTGTAACAAGGTTCAATGGATAATTTTAGCGCTCAGGTTAATAAATCATTATTCATATTTATTTAGATTTTTACAGTTTATGTTTGGGTTGTTCAACATTATGTCATTCTATAGTACACTTGAAAGGTTTCGTGTGTCTCTGTGCCATAATTAATGGATAATGTAAGACCGTTGTCTTCTAATATGAAAGTCGATACAAATGGACTTCGAAACCCCATCACATGGGGAGGTTCGGTGCATCGCACTTTCAGGATTTCATCCAATTGCATTCTACGTGCTGATATAGAATGTGTCAGCGCGATGAACCATGCTGATATATTATGCTGATATAGGCACGGTTCCGATTAAGGTGGCAACAGTGTATAATGCTATTTTGTCTATGCTATTCACACTCGTCAATTGATGTCAATATTTGTATCCGTGTGCAATATAAATATGAGTATACTATAGATTACACACAGGGTAGAAAATGTTCTATATACTAGTAGGTGGACCCTTCAATTTTAGACATGCAAACCAGTAATTTCATTGACAAATATTCAGCTCGAGGCAAACATCACTCGCTTACTTTATGGTTTTACAGAGTGTTCAATTTACGCATCGAGGTCACAATTAAACTCATTTGGTATTCAGGTCACGGTCAGGCTCATATTCAGACTGCATTTGAAACGTATTCTTTTGCTGCACAAATGATACTCACAAATTCTGCAGAAACAAGTTCTCTTCAGCATTTCGCACATGCATTAAGTAACCTCCAAGTTCTTGACAGTTATTCCTGGCGTCTTCAAAATTCAGAGATAAATGTGACAAATAGTAGCACGAATCTCCACTCTGCAGCCACTGAGAAGATGGACACAGACTCTGCGCAGCGTCTGAAATTGACAGATATTCGACATTGTTAGAATCTTCCAAGAAGGACTTAGCTAGGCTATACATGTACACTAAGACACAGCCAGGCGTATAGAACATAGAACGCTGCATGATCCCAGGCTGGGAAAGGGTGACATCCCGAAATTCCATTGTGCACGTTTATGGAGATAAACAACTTAAATATGACGTCATTTTCTGTGGAGTGGAATTCCATCTATCGAGATAAATAGCTTAATTAAAGAATGGCTTTGTGGAAGGTGGAATGAAGTCATGAATTTTTCATTCTCAAACCCTTTATAATAATGGGCGATACAGTGGTCCCAGCTTTGTAATCTACAAGATCTGTAAATTCAATCGTTACGCAAAATACAGGGTCAATCTTTTAGTGGGGTATCAACATTGCCGCAGTTGGTGATCTCACTACCTCATTTGACACTTGCAAAATAGGCCAATTAACTAAATCGTCAAAATTACTAACATTATAAATATTCAGAATATCTAAGTTATGATTGCGCACCCTGATTGTGAATGGAAGGAGAAATGGTGCATTAACTCCTTTAGAACTCAGTCAAAGGAGCCAACGATGCGCTTTAAATAAAATCGCGTGTTCTGCAAATAGAAGAAAATGACCTCAGAGCTTCATAAAGAACTCCTGCTGTTGCGTCACGTCGTTATATTCCAACTCCGTATTGATAACATAACTTAAAGCCATCCATTCTCAATAATTGTAACCTTTGGGTCTCGCTTAGCATGTATTGATCGCTGTGTTCAGTAGCTTTATTTTGAAAGAATAATTTGGTGATTTTTAGAATGATGAAAGCAAACATATTCTCAAGTTGAAAGTTGACCTTTAAATAGCATAAAGTGTCACTTGTCCTCACTTCATGGGAGACGATAGCACAGCATGGATTTGTAAGTTGTCGAGTGCAAATGTTTTGCATATAGTAGCACTGCGTGAACAGAGGATTCGTTTGCGGCTAATTCAAGCTGGAACTACGGTGTAAGATCGAAATGTCCATAATATCAATGCACCTGATGGCCTGAATGATAATACAAAGTCTTACTTTGGTATTCATACGAATGATATTCGATCATTGTATTCTTCGTAGCGCATAAACTTATTATTCAATATGCGATAATAGTAGCTGTGATTAATAATTCTCTGCTAGACAATTTTGTGATAAGAACCCCGATACCTCTTATCTTAACCATTTATCTGATAGATATGTCAATCATCAACCGATTCCTGTACCCGAATTACATGTAAGAAACTGAATGGATGATTTCTTGAACTGAATATAGTTATCCATAGCGGCTATGGATGACATAACTATATTCAGTTCAAGAAATCATGATATCCGCAGCATAGTAGCCATTCATAACACAACATGTACATGCATAAGCATCATAATGTTACTCACACTTGCATGTGTGACAATAAAAATTCACCTTATACAATAATAGCATGCATGCAAACTGGGACTCAGTGCTAACTAATATTATTTATAGCCGCTTACACAATATAGGCACTGCAACTTTGTCTTAACATAATTCCATTTACATTCATTCTTAAATTCTTAATTCTTAATTGCATACAAGGCGTGATCATCATGCAGTAACTTCGATCTGCTGTCGGGATATTCTGGGCTTCTTCTCAAAGCGTCCATAGAATGCAATGTGCAAGATAATATTCTCACTTGAGTTAGATAACGTCCACTGGGTTAGTGTAAAGAAGATCACATGACCTCTAGTTTGTTAATTGTGAAATATATTAAAGTGGTAGCTGTGCCGATAACAGGTGATCAGATTATAGTGTAATATATAAATCACATTTGCTCTGTTTCGGACTTAAAACATACTTGATTAGTTTTATCGTAGACTCACCTGGTAATAGGGTTAAAATGAAGCATGCGATTGATATAATCCACAGATTAAAATCCACAACAATCCTTGCCATCGTCAGAACTTCCAGAAGTTAGAAGAAACAATGTTTACAATACGTCGGCACGTGTCATGCATAATAACGTCATCAAGGGCAAGCTGATATCCAATCAGAATCCTTCTTTGTTCGTGACGTCACACCTGTACAATATCCTGCTAAGAAAACATGACTTCACCATCTTTTTTTCTAAACAACTGTGAAAGAACGAACTCAAGAAGATATCATCTCCTATCCTCCCACACGATTCACCGCAGCTAACAGCAAACACTGCATCGAGCACATAGAAGTCTTTAAAACACGATCGCTTCTCCGTGCACCGAATCCATGCCAAGAGTCATTATATGCCTATTTGATTCCATGGCTTTACCAAAAGTCCCATCTGTACAAAACATAGATTATTTGCATTACTGGAGTCTCAATCACAAGAATGGTTGTCTGGGGACTTGTTCACTGGTTATGATAGCAAAGTTTCGTTGTAGTAGCACGACAGGCATTACCCAGCCCCCTGGTTACTAGTATCACGTGCAGTACTTAAGTTCAGCGATCATATATAAGTATAGGACAAAGTGATTTGATATATGGTATATCATTTCTGATACGTAAATGATTCGCTATAAAAACAAATGTGTATACCTATGAATCCGCTGAGTCATAACTTTTTTAAAGGGGTGACTTAATTAATGGCCCATTGCTTAAAGCTATGCTGTATCTTAATTGTGTGTTGAACTACTTTTTTTTGCTATTAAATGTAGGTTGCGCGTATACACTGGGGGAACTTAACACTGGGGTAACTCACGTCGAAGGGTTTTGGGGCTGAACTTCTAGCTCCTATGGGGTACATGTAATTCATTTATTCATTTAGTGATTAACGCCAATTAACTCTTAGATATCACTCTTCTACCCAATTTGGAAATAGCCAACTACGAAAGGTTTGTGATGTTGGAATTTTTTTCTCGCCTGAGTAGCGTTATGATAAGTGGGTTTAAACGTTAATATTGTCCATCAGAATACAAGCATCGCATGTTGCAAAATTAATGCTCCCGAAAGCCATAAAGTTCACCGCTGATAGGGATCTGAAGATGTAATGTGCTTTAATACCATAAACTATTTAACTGGTAATTCGTATATGTTAATACTGCGACGATAAATATAAAAATTCGACACTGCTAGACACAATCATAACGGGAACTGGTGTGCGTTATGTTAGGCATATAAAACAGTCGCGTTGTTTTTACGAGGCCATTAAAAATCGAAATCGAAACCAATGTGGTGGAGAAGATTTCTATTTTGAGAATTAATTTTGCTGAATCAGCTGGTCGCAATTGAAGGTATCGATATGATGTTGCAAAATTAATGCTCCCGAAAGCCATAAAGTTCACCGCTGATAGGGATATGAAAGACTTCTCACTTATTCTGACACAGTCACAGTGACTAGGACTAGGTCTAGGAGGATAATCATAATGATTATGATAGTGATAATGGTCACATAATGATAATAATCATGAATCATAATGATCATAATCATATAATGATTAATGGTGACAGTGACTGACTGAGCGACTCACACTTGACAGTCACACAGTGACTCATCATAGTGTGAGTCACTAAGTGTCACAGTCTTAGTGACATTGACACTTTTTTCCCGAATTCTCGATTGTAGCCACCTAGCAAGAGCTTGACCATATCAAAGATATTGGGCATCGGCGGCAGTGGACGCCGATGAGCTATAGCTCACATTGATCAGTATTCTCGTTTGCAAAAGCATGACAGCTTTAACCAGGCCATAGATGATAGCACCTGATTTGGCTGGACGCTACTGCTGATGAGTAGTAGTAGTAGCAGCTTGGCTGCAGTCCATGAGCAGTCGCTCACAGCAGCCACAATCGGGAACTTGGGCATTACTATGAGGAATGACTGACAGCTTCAGACAAATTGAAGTTTCAAGTGTCCTTCACTCACTATTTACATGATGTTAATTTAACTTTATACTGTTGTCTAATGTTAATTTTATTTTACATTATTGAGTCAATTGTAATAAAATCGCTCCCCCGAACAGACAAAGATGCTCAAAAGACCAACTGCTGACGAAACAGAAGAAGATCTTCTGCGTTATCAGGAGGAATTCCTCTCAGCAAAGAAAGCATCTGGAACAAAAGTATTAACAAATCTCTGTATTGAGGTGCCAAATAATATAAATCTTCTCGTAGGTTTCAAGAGTTGGCGATAAGCGGAATGTCAGCGAAGGGAATCAAGCTGCTGTTGGACGACAGAGAGATGTCGTCTCTATGGGAGGTGCTAGTGATGGAACACTTCAGATTGATAGGTTACATAATTTTGTATTGCATATAGATATGCCAGCACAGTTCGCACACACTTCCACCGCACCCCCAGTGAAGAAATCTCGCTTCAAAGCTGAAAAAAAGAAGGACGTTCCACACGATTGTCCCATTGAGGAGAGCTTTGAAGGTGAGAAATCTCTGTGATTGCTGGTTATTTGCTTATTGTTTATTTATGTTCCAGCCCATGATTCACACATCTCTAAAATTCTAACTGATATTGTCGTAAGTGGAAGTTTACTAACTTGAATCTAGCTAAATTTTTGATATAGGAGAGAGATTTCAAGCAAGGAGCAGTGTACAACCAGCCTACGCTTACTCCTAATGGCTTCCCATCAGTCCTACACAGAGGTGATCTCCCGCAAAGTGTAAGCATTGCTTGACAGCATCATCCTATTTTAATCTTTTTTAACATCCATGTACAGCATGGAGCTCAATCAGATCCTAAGGCAAAACGAAAAAGTCTTTTTGCTCAGCAATTTGCCTCATCATCTCCTTCTGATTTTGGCGTTACCGTGCGCGACAAAATTCCTCCTATCAGCACTCGTCCAAGAAGAAGTATTTATAAACATGAGATTTTTCTGGGTTTTTTTAACCAGTATTCTTGAAGTTGCTGAGATACCATCACAACAGAGCATCGTGAGTGGTGTCGGCTTAAATTCAGAAAACTCTCAAGCTGAAGCAAAGAAAATCCACGATGAAAATGTCTCAGCTCTGGCTCAATTGTCTGAAGAAGAGATTCTTGAAGAGCAGAAGAGACTCTTTGCCAGTCTTGGTTTGTGAACTTGAATATAAATCAAGACATTATTAAATATTTCCTCTTTGCTTTTAGATCCTGGGCTATTGGAGTTTCTCAAAAGTAAACGAAAAGTTACGGAGATGCCAAAACCAATGCATAAACCTGAATCAATGGATGAGCCTGAACCAATGTCTGTCACTGAGCCAAAAGTGCAAGACCTAAGTAAGTTTCTGACTTATTTATCTGGGTTTTTTTTATAATTTTGGATTTTCCTCCCAGAGCTGCCTGTGCAACCTGGGGAATTGGTCCACATGGACAAAGTAGAAGCAGATAAACTCGAGTGGACTAAAGACCTTCAAGAACCAGTTAACGTTGGCGACAACAAAGTAAGCGATGATTCAAGAATGTATTATGTTAATTTAGTTTCCTGTCTCAAGACTGGAAAACCAGTTCGTTTTGACTTTGAAGGATGTATACCTCAACAAGATGTAGCAGTGCATGAAGGTCTACATCACCATGGCGAGGAACCAGAGGTTTAGAAGTGCTAAATTTATGTAATTATGAACACTAATCATCTTAAACAGAGAGCTGGATACACCCTTCCTGAGCTCTTCACGTTATCACGCAGTGCTAATATGCAGCAGCGAACTTTAGCGCTCAACACTCTGGCTTGTGTTCTTCGAAATGTGAGTCCTGATCTATGTTGCAACTTAATTTATCTTGATTATTCCAAGGCTCGTGTTGGCCGTTTCCATGAGATGCTCTCCGCTCCCATCACTCCTTCTTTGCTTGAAGGAGGTCTTATTTTCATTCTTCGTTGGGCCCTTGACAATAGCACTGAGATCTCAATCGCGTCGGCTATTAACACACTCCACGCGTTACTGGTCTGCTCACAAGATGAAGTGAGGCTCATCGTACTGTTAATTATCATCTTAAAAAGGTTTAAATATTCATAGGATGCCCTTGATACTGCCTTCCAATGGCACACTGGAGCAGAAGTTCCGAACCTTTCTGGTAACGAAGCTGAAGAAGTTGAGGATGGGGAGAAAATACAAGAAACCGATCCGGAAGTTGTTAAACGAGATGTCATAAAGGTTTCTTGCTTGATATCAGATATCCTTATTTAATACTTGTGCTTGTTTCCAGGGCTTACTAAGCATGTCACTGCTACAGAGGCTCAGATACATCTTAGAAATAAACAGACCCCCAGCGGCTGTAGTTGGAAATATTCTCGACATACTTATTCGTATAGCGCGGCATTCCTCTGAAGCAGCTTACAAGGTGATTGGTTGGCCCGTGACGTCAAATCCAATCTCATTTTTTTTGTTTGCATCAGATCATTCAATGCCCGCGTCTTGTTGATACGATCATGGAGCAGTTTCTCGTGATCAGCTGGCTGCCTACAGGTTAGCAGTTGAAGTATTTCTGTTAATAGATTCTCAGTTATATTCCTGTTACAGACACCACTGTTCCATTCACTAATGCTTATGGATCTCCTCTTCCTCGTGCCATGAAGTTGATGCGAGTCATATGTTCGGCAGGGCGTAATATGGCTGCCATCTTGGTAAGGCAAATTCTATGGATTCTGGTGGAATAAATTTCTAAAATAAAACAAATTCCAGCTTTCAAAGTACAAATTGTTCTCCAGGATCTCTCGTTACATCGCTGAAGACCCTAGGTTAGTTGTGAAAAATGTGTAAATCTAAATTTTTATTTAAAAATTCACCTCCCCGACAGTACACTTAATCTCCATGAAGATGAATCACATGCTCTGTTTATCGAAAGTCACCGTACTTGGCAAGTTCTGCTCTCTTACGGATTCACAGCGGAAAAATACAGGTATATAAAAAGGGATGTTCCTGTAATTGGTGCAAAATTCCCTCAATTCAGAGAGATGTATCCTTTGCTGATGTCCCGACTGCAAGCATTGACTACGGCAATCGCAAAAGAAATGAGTCTATCCAAAGAACACGTTTTGCAGTCGTCAGTTATTGTTAAAGTTCTAGAAGCATCCATCAACTTATCTGGTTGCATTGCTACTCAGCAGCATAATATTGCATCGTGAGTCTTTTTATCTTTTGGTTTCAGGGTTTATCTCCGATATAATTTCAGAGAGACTCCAGCAATTCCTGATCTTCCATGGGAACAGGTTTCCGGTATTCATCCGCCAATTGAGCTTTGCGTTGAAGCTGTGCTGAAACATATTCAGAATAGTTATATTCAAAAGGTTTGGGGAAAAAAATGTATATTTATCAATTTTGAGGTTTAATTATTTACCAGAAATTTGACCTGACCCTGCCTGCTTGTCTCCTTGATTGCTTTGCGACAATTCTTCGTTGGCTTCAAGCTCAGGTGAACCTTGAGCTAAACGTGATTGATTTGGTTACCCAAGTGGCACGACTCACGGAAGCAGTCCTCCTCCCTTTCTTGCGGAGCCAAGCTTTTCAGATTCTGCTGCAACACATGAGGTATGTAACTAAAACCCAGGTCAAAATTTAAACATAATATTGTACTTTCTTTTCAGAGATTCCTCAGTAATTATCCACGCTGAATCATCTCCTCGTACAGAATCTATGGTTAATTTACCCGAGATGGGCTCACTGTGTGGGCCATCTTCCACCCCTACCCCCGTTCTAAACCACCCCGGAGCTGTGGCTTTCGTTCTCAGTTTATCAAGATTAATTCTCGTTGTTGGCAAAATCAACAAGCAGGTTGCGCCAGATGTATGCGTTGTTATGTCCCTGTTGATTCCAATTATTAGAGAGGTTTTTCACAGCTGTATGGAGCGATTACTTACCACATGGAAACCATGCAGTACGTTCGGAAGGTCAGCTTGATGAAGAGGCATTCAAATTGGCATTTTGCCAAATTTGAAAACTGGTTACAGTTCTACCTACTTTCTATGGCTAAAACTACTGTTAGTACTGAATCATTTTTATCCCTGTTTTTAGTGTTTGCTATTTTTAAGGCACAAGTTGATGTTCACTACCATAAGCTATCTTTGTCTTTGCTACTTCGACTCAGCCAGGGAGATGAATTCATTGTTCACAATCTTTTCTCCACTGTCATTTTCAACCCAGACATGTTGTGAGTTGAAATTTGTCGTTCCTCCCAATTATCTCTCAAATTTATGCCTGTATCATGTGATTTTAAAATATCTCTTATGCAGGAATCTCGTCAGTAATGCTGAGGTTCAGGCTGCATACTTTGAGCACAGCCTTCAGCTATCGGAGCAAGAACCGTTGAGCAGTGCTACTCAGAAAGAAAGGCAATTGTCACGAATCCAGCTGATAGAAGACACAAGAGAGAACTTAGCCAACATCCGAGCGGCTTATATGCAAGCAGCTTCTGGCTTTTTGGCTCAGTTAATCAGATCACGGTATATGGGAGAAGTGTTAACATTCAACTTCAGCTTCATACTGTTTACGCAGATCAAGAGCGACAAGTAACGTCCTGCAAATTGAAACTCTACTAACTGGTAAAATTGGCGAAAGCATTGTGCCGATTGACTGGGCTTTCATGCCTCTGGTCTATCTGTACAACTCGTCAGCTGAACGGTAATGCTGATAACTGTTGATCAAAACAAAATGTTTGCTTTTTATCTTAATTAGAAACGCAATGCATGCAAATGAAAGCGTTCCCGCGGCAACTGTATCCATGGTGACCAATTGCTTGCGATGGGTCCATCTGGTTGAATTCCTGAACCCTGGAGTCCTGGATTCAGTTTCCCTGATGCTGAAGCTGTCCCGCCTCTTCTGTGCTTTCCTTGCTGGCAGCGATCTCTTCCTTGATTCACGTGTTCACCATTACTTGGAAATCTTGCTGCGAATCTATTGCCGGCCGTCTAATTTAGATCGCTTGGATCTCACTCTATCAATTCCTGGTCTGGCCTCATTCTATGATCTGTGAGTGAATTCATTTCTGACACACTTATCAAAAAATCTAAATTGCTGGTGAATCAGACTAAATGATTATGAAAAATGATAAAGAAAACTTTGAAAGTGCCAATAACTGCCAACATAAAGACTAATTTACTGATCTTGAATTTCAGGTACATGCAAGTCCTGGATCAGTATGAAGCGGTTTCATTTGGTGACGCCCTTTTTGGCTCATTCGTACTAATTCCCATGATGCAGAAACACAACGTATCATTACGCAGGGCTGTTTGGGGTGAACATTCAGCTGCCTTGAGATGCCTCAGTGTGCCAATCACACAGGTCAGCCTCTTAACCCCGGTTATTCCAGGTTTGCATTCATATAATTGTCTTGATTTTTTGTAGTTGCCCATGTCTGTGGATCGCTTCCTGGCTCCTCATGAAGAAAATATCCAACTTTTGCGTCTGTACGCGCAGGCATTACTTAGCAATACCATCAGTGCACTGTGGTGCCCTGTACCATACTTAACGGCAGTGCATCATGTCAACACATTTGTTTATGCACAGCAGAATAAAAACGAGGAAGAGCGCCAATTAAAGTCGGCTGTTCTTGCTCAAATGCAGGCACGCAAGAATCAGGTCTGTGAAATCTCTAAGCAAATATTATTCATAGACCCCTCTGGTCATTGAAAGTCTATAGAAGTCATATAATTTCATTTTCTGTTTCTAATTTCTATTCAATGTCTCTATGAATCTTGTTGATAAGTAATACTTGAATTGCTAACAATCAAAGTACTCAGAAGAGAACATTTTTGCAGGGGACTAGGTCATTTTTCAACAATGATTTTCTTGTTGGAACAATTCCGAACTCCATTTTTATTCAAATTCTTTGCAGGAATATGCCCACCATGTTCTGTATTACAAGAATCCTAACCCTCAATCCAAATATGGAATGGATTTGTATGAAGAACTCCCTCAAGTTCGGAAGAACTATTTGGACAAAATGGGAATTAAACTCTGATTGACATTTGCTGTACTAAGATGCATTTACTATTGTACCTGAAAATAAAGAACGTTATTTGTACAATATCGTGTTCAGTTCATGTAATACTAGTAATATGTAATTGTGTTATGTAGGACAGGTTGGGATCTCTCATGCACTTCTAAACGTGAATAAAAAGATTGAAGACTAGTCTCTTAATTGGTGGCGTAACTTGGAAGCCTGCAATAATCAGTATTCAGAGAAAGCATTCCTTTTGAAGTGGAATATGTATTTGTTGACGCCTCATTAAGTACTAATTGAGGTCCTCTGATGAGGATCTTGATTTGATGTGTTTATTAGGCATTGACCTTGCTATAATTGTTCTTTGGAGAGGGTTATAAATCAGGAACCTCACTGTCTTGTCGAATTTATGAATGAATGGGTTTACAATTGCTTTGTGTATCATGCATGATAATATGCTGCTATACATAAACACGTATACATGTCCACATATGCGTGTACATGAACTTAACCAGGAATTTGTGTCATTTCTGCCTACATAATTAATTATCTTACACGCTAGAATCGACTAAATTTTACTTCCTCTTTCAGAAGTTCTACGACGTATCAGTGTATCCATAGCAAGTATATTGTTATGATCCAAAACTTGAAGAAATTTGGGCGGGCGTTGAGTGCCAGTGCCTGTATTAGCATTCATAATAAATTACAACATAGTATTATATTTATATAACATTAGCCAGGCATCGATTCGCCATCTGATCCGGAATCTCATTAAAGTTTAATATCCAAACCAAGACGTACTCTGAAGATAATACCTTTAATGAGTGTGAAACCGAATTAATTCGTATTGTAACTGAGGAACAAATGTACACATAATATATCGACGTTCAAATTGCATGATGTGCATGTCCTCACATTCCGTCAACACGCAATCCTTGGTCGGACTACGAACTTTGAATGCGTGCTTTTGCAATTAAGGTGAGGTATAATAAACACAATTGAAGTATCTAAGTCTAACCACATAATAAGGTTGTAAATTGGGAACATTCAGTGTTGTGGGGTTTTTTTTTTCTGGTTGCCAATGTAAACTTTTTTTTTACCGCACCAAAAAGGTGCAGTGTTGTGTTGGTATAAAGATATCGATGAGGAAAAAAAAAGATATTCAATATTTAGTTTGTCAACAAGAAATTGGATCAGGTAGAATATTGAGTAGAGATCTTCTAAGTTTGTATTAAGCTCGATTTGCTTTTGTGACAGCACGAGATGTTTACTAGAGCAACAAGTGGCACTCAAAATACAGAGAAAACTGCCTAACGCAAAAATTACGCAATTTTTTCGTTATGTATCATAGCATAAATTTTAATCTACGTTGTTATAGTTCCCGTGTATGCACTGTGTTGACAGTGATTTTGACTTGAGATATTGTATGAATAATAGCAATGGTAATTCGATGAAGTATGCTGATTGCAGGTGTGCGTTGTAGTTCGCTACGGTGAAATTTGTATCATGCGAATATACACTAACATGCATGGGATTGGTAAAACCGTTTAACGTTGTCAACTCGGTGGAATGCATTGATATACGACAACACGATGCTTAATTGAAAACGCTTGGTTGATACGGCTTCAAGAGCTAAGCAAATAAGTGGACGAGTTCCCGGGATTTTACCACATGAGTCGATTGGGGTGCGTCGCATTTAGTCGTGATCATGCATCGGCCTATGTCGTGTGATTCACCCGCGAGTCTTACTAAGGTTGTCAGAGGATTTGTGTACATCCAACCCAGTTGGCCAAGGACGCTACAGAAATGTCCAGAATCTGTGTTGAATCTTGTGGACACTTCGACCAAACCGAATGATATAAAGAACGACTTCGGACACCAAGAAGAGCGACCTCTAGCAGAGCATTACTATAAACACGGCGGCGCCGAATCCACCATAACCATGATGCAGCGACGAAATCGGAATCCACGTGCTATGTCTGCAAGACACGATATTCTCAACCTCAAATCACCGCGCTGTTTTGCAAACAGTGAAAACAACTTTGAGGTTTTGCGCGCCAAAGAGATCCCACGATTCTTGCTCCGCCGGGGAAGTTCGTTCGTCCACCGCCAGGAGTCGACGACTAGTGGGAACTCGGACTCACCACCCCGACTGGAAAGGGCGCACACATTCCCTACTCGCATGGTGAGATTCAGAGAGGAGAATTGTTATGTTTATTTCGACAAAAACGAGGATACCACGTCTTGCTCGAGTGTGTATTCTTCTTCGTCCAAACTGCCACCAATTGGACGTTGATGTGTGGATCTAATAACAAAACTTAAGCTAGCCATGGATTTGTGTTGTACAGGGAGTCGGTTCTCTTGGTTGGGTCTTGTTTTATTGCGCCAATAACTGTACAACAATCAAGGAGATTCGATACACTTTTCTACCTCGCGGGATTTTTATTTATAATAATTCAACCATTATTGTATCTTTTTCAGAAAAGAAAAGCACAAACTTTAATTTATTTTTATGTCTTAAATTTGGAGTACTAGTACTTGGTCACACTTGCACTACTTATCAGATAATACAACATACAGTAGTTCGTGTATTTCTGTAAAATCATATACACGGACAGACGTAGACTTATAGCTATTACATAATATATAATTAGGTTGTGCTAGTGTCAGGTGTTCAGAATAGAAAAGTATATGTGTATATATGTAACACGTACTCCCAAAAAGTTTAATGAAGTCATTTTAATGATCTTCGATTTGCATCCGATGGCCAATTAACACTTTGTACTTGTGCGTACATCACTGCTTTGTACACATTGTGTGTACAATAGTATACATGCGTACCTTGTCTTACTTGCATGGCCTTACGTACTCGGCGTACTAATATAATTTATATAGTGTACAAGCTATATCCACTTATAAATAGGAATAATAGTTATGATTTTGGAATGTATATGAATTTACATTTGTAAAATGTATTTAAAGAAGTGAGAAATGCTCCTTCCAAACTAATGAAAAGACAAATTGTATGCTACTAATAGAACAACAAAATAAAAAATATGATGCAGTTTTTACTAATTGTAGTACATGTATAATCCCAATTAACACATGTGGTACACTTCCGAATGCATTATAATTATGCGGTTATGATATTGTCACTCAATGGTTTCATAAAATAACAAGTGGAATGAACGAAGAATGTTGTTCACAGATACCGGTAGGCCTATCTTACAAAATCATGCTTGGAAATGAATCCAATTTTGGTCGTTCTTTCTTTGACGGTTCTCAGGTCGTTCGCCACTCTGATTGGAATAGGGCAGACTAAAGGTGATAATCCAGGCTGCCATTGTGCCTTTTCAACTACGTAAGGGCTACACTGCTCACCCTCTGTCGACGTTATGCCACCTCAGGTGCAGTGTAGGTCCCAGGTGCCTCAGATATGGGAGAGAGAGAGAGAGAGAGAAATCATTTATTTAACAACAACATACATCAATGTGAATTAAGCGGGGAGAAAAAAAATAACAATAAATTAATTTTTTTTTTTTTTTTTTTTTTTTTTTTTCTTCCGAGTGCAGACTGATGGTAGTAATGATGATGATGATAGTATGATGATGCAGGGAGACCAGGCTAAGGCACAACAAGTGTCCGTTTTCGCGCTGGCCACCCCGGGGGATGATGAAATGATAACGATATTCATGATGATAATGATATGAGACGAGCATGAGAGGGAGAGAGAACTATTGATAGGATATTAATTTTGGTTATTGCAGACATAGCAGTTTTCTATTAAACGATCAGGAGACCGGACCATGCAGGCCTATTGAGCTAGCTCACAGTACATCTTCTCATTTACCAGTAGTTTTTGGATTTATTACTGTTCTGGCTTTGGTTTAGAACATTCTGTTGAGCAGTATAGCATTAACCTGGTTTTAGCATGGCAAATAAGTTTGAATAACTACTAATCACTAGTAGTTACTATTCAGATTCCAACTCCTCATAAATAGGTACAGTGCACAGCACATAAAAAAAATAAAAAAAGTATTGTATAAGTACATGATTAGATATTTCTATACTTGCTCAACACCATTAATTCATAATAAAAATGAGCCAACGGATTAGTTAAGGTCAAAACAAGCAAGAAGAATTTCCTGCTTTTCTTTATTTCCATAAAAAAAAAAAAGAGGGAGAAAGAAATGAAATAAACAAAAAGAAATTTACAAAACAGGACATGTATGTTGATACATAAAACAATCATTCACTTAAAAAAAAACTGTCTTCTGATGCACCAGGGCCTTCGTCCGTCCACCAACGAGCAGAACATTAAAAATATCCACAATTTTTCTTAATTTTGTTATCAATTTCACCAAAAATACACTAAATAAGAAAGCTGAAAAGAAGAGATTTGATTAGCCGTAATCAAGCCCACCCTCCAATCCCTTTTTCTTTCCTCTGTAAACGATCCCACATCATTTTTTTCAAACGTTCCAAACCTTACCTATCCTCCTGGTAAACGAATATAAAGAACACACCTGTAATGAGGAATAAATAGAAATAAAAACACTGAAATAAACCAGAGATAATTCCAACTCACCCATGATTTAATCTTTGATGACTTTACGCTCATCTGCAGCCGAGTCCTTAGGGACAACAACTCTGTTGTCCGCAGACGGAAGTGCAATGTCGTCTAAAGCAGGACTAGAGGCCTTCATGTCCCAGCGTCCTTTCTTCTGCTTGACCACAGTGCGTGAGTCCTCAGCCTCAGAATCATCGCTACTGGATGAGGATGAGGAAGAAGAGGAGGAGGATGAAGATGAACTCTGCTCCTCTTTTGTAGCAGCAGCAGCAGCAGGAGGAGGTGGAGAATCTTCCTTGATTTTCTCAGTTTCTTTCTCAACTTCTTCCTCTTCTTGCACCATTTCTTCCTCACGATCTCTCATTCTCTTCTCGCGTCTCATCTGCTCCTCATCCCTTCGTTTCCCTTCTCCCGAAAGACGTTTCTCGCTACGTCTCCTCTCGCTATCTCTCCTCTCTCGCTCGCTCACCCTTCTCGGCCGAACCTCTCCTGACTTGCGCCGTTCTGGCTCAGTCGGTTTCTCATCTTTTTTCTCAACTTTCTTTGAGTCTTTGCCATTGCCCATCTCCTTTTCAACCTCCATGCTCTCATCCTGATGCACTCCATTCTCCCCGTCATCCTCATGATCATCTTTGCTCATGATTTCGTCAATCTCCTCCTCAAGTTTCTTACGCCTCTCAGTGATAGCATCTATAGAAAATAATTCGATAACATCTCAAGACCATAAGGCTCAGCATTACCTTCAAGCAGTTTCTGTGTAGCTTCCAGCTTGCTATCACTGTTAGCATGAGCTTTCTTCGGCAGGTAATAGATGTGGGGTTTATTCTCGGTACGAATGAAGTTCATCAAAGTGCGTGTTTGAGTTTCCCATTCTTCGTTCTACATGAAAAGAAAAAAAAACTTTACAACTCCATCTTAAGAGTAAGCTTCCAGCTACTCACAATAGCAACAAGTTCAACTTTATCTCCCAAACGTCGGAGGTGTTGTTTCTTCAAACGCCTCTCGTTGAACAACTGTTGTTTTTCTTTGCGGAGATCCTCTTTTTCCTGCTTCGCTTTGTCATCCAGTTTCTGCTCAATAGCTTTACGTTTTGCTTCCTAATTAAAAAGGGAAAAACTCTGAATTACAACAAAATATTTCTAGCCAAAGCAGAAAATTAACCTTGTTTCCTCTGACTTTATCCTCTTCACTCTGGAAACTTTGGAGCGTGCCAAGAAGTAAACCAAACATTCTCCGATTCCTTCATAAGAAAGATGCAATAATAAGGGATACAAGTCATATAACCATAAAGATGATCAACTCACCTTGCTTTAGATTTCTCATCTTTATTCTGAGACTGTATGGCTACCTCTCGGCGCTGCTCATCCTGTGGTGTAGCGACAACTGAAGACTGAAGGCTCGGCTGAAATTATATCTCCGTTCAGAACATAGAGGTTAAGCTAAAAGTGTACACACCCTCTGTGGCAAATCATCTTCCTCCCCACTGTCCGGTCTCGGCTGCAGACGGCTCGCTGCCACTCTTGGTCCTAATCTGCAGGAATCAAAGCACGTGCTACCAGAGGTTAAAGCAAGTTAAATCCCGAGTACCTCTCAAATGCACTCTCTGACTGTCTCCGTTTTGCTGGATGTAGTCGTGAGTTGTCTTCAACAGTGATGCGCCTACAAGAAGTAAATAATGGCACATGATCTTTGATTTCTCTAAGGAGAATTACCGCTTCCCTGGTCCTCTGGGACCTGAATCCTGCTGAATAGGTCTCCTGGAGACAAAGAAAGGTATTAAATGAAAGTGCTAAATCATCAGAAAAAAATACAAACCTCTTCAAGTTGATGCGATTTCCTCCTCTGAAATCCCCGCCCTGGTTGCCACCTGAAGAGAAACGCCTCGGAGGACCTCTGCAATGAAAAATATGAATCAGCATGAGGCCTAATACTGTGGATGGTTGAGAACTAGAGGGTAGTGAATATTTCAATACTTGATGAAAGTTTATTGATATGCAACAGACTGAAACAGGCTTGATTCATGCAGGAAATCACGAATGAAATAGAACGTCATCAAATTGAGGTGTGCGAAACAGCTATTTTATCAAAATGCCATGAATATTCCAACACATTCACATGATGAAACAAGCCTGGCCCTACTACCAAGGCTTAGATTTTAGAGGTTAACTGACAAGCCACCTGACTACTAGGTCACAGGTAGGTGACTGTGCTGAGGCTGAGGCTGTGTAGTGTCATAAGTGTGTGACTTCACGGTAGCTGACATACTACAGCGAGACCAATGGGTCTCGCTGTACGGTAAACGCACTAAACTCCAGTTCGCGAACCACGATTTCTAGAATTCCACGCTTGTAATTATATTTATGAAGGCACCAGGGTCTGCAGAGCCATACCAGGTAGACGCTGGTACTAAATTTTGTTTGAAACCAGTACCATAAACCTACTTAAACTGGATCCGCAACGAAAAAAAGTGACATTACAGGTTTCTCTCCGCTTTCCGATTGTTGTGTCACATGACCTGCTCTCCACGTGTTATAAATGAACCAGAGCACTGCGCCTGCATAGTGCGAAGTAAGCATACACGCATGCGCATACAATTTTCTCGCGCTAAGCAGTTCAACATGCGGCCTATATTCCCTTGCAGTTGCGCACGTAATTTATACTGAGTCTTCACAAAGGAATACGTATTAATTATTAAAACGCAATATTTTGTGCATCACTAATCAGTATATGAACAATTTTATTCATTTTCATTCGAAAGTAGTGAGAGAAGTTTGAGCGGGAAAGTGAAGCAGTTTACAATGCAGTGCGCATGCGCTGAGTGACGTCACTCGCAAAATGGCGTTTGTTTACTTCTTCACGAAGTGATATTTTGTTGCGGGTTTTAATTAATGTAAGTTCGACATGATGGTACTGGCTCATATTGTTTTTTCTTGGAGCATAAATTTACCATCTAACGTCTGGAGGGCTTAAAAACAAGGATTTGTGGGATAATATGTCTATATTTATCATCCAATCGGCTGAGTGTGGAGCCTCGCTGCCAGTAGACGCAAAAAGAAGCGGTTTACCGTCGGGCGAGGTATACAGACCTCGCCCGAGAATCTTGCTAACTTCACGGTTACGTGAGTGGCGGAGACCAATTCGGAGGAGCTCGGTGACGTATATAGGGCCTATCTCAATTAAAGAGACCTGTTTTCAGAAGGATCCCGTCCTGTGAGTTTCTTTATGTTCTCATCGACATCTTTTAGACTGTCTTTGGTCTTTTCTAGCTCTTTTTGTAAAGCTTCAACGCCTTTCATCGCCATGTTGTTGCGTGCCGGAAGCGAATATTCGTGCCACGCAAAGATTTATGATGACCAAACGAAACAAGCTACAGGATTGCCTCCTTTGGACAATGCGTAAAAGCCAGTCATGGACCCACCATGCCCGTGTTGATTCAATAAATAATAAGTATTATTGTTCTTTCTTCTTTGGGGAAGGGGATAGACCCCGAAGCCAGCAAGCCAATTGATTTGTTGCTGGCTGAGGCCGTTTTTGGCTGGCTAGTAGGTCACCAGACCTTTTTGTGGCTGACTAACTGTGATTTTTTTCCGACTGGCTCAGATCGGCTGTAGTGCAATACATGTACATGTACAAATGCATTATATTCATTAGTATAATATTATGTAATTTTGCTAAAATACATCTAGCTGTATGCTTATGGAAATAATAGAATTAGGAATTATGGAACTCGGTGAGCTCAACCAAATGAATACTGCATATGTATGCAGTATTATTTTATCAATGATGCCCTTATCACGGCTCGTGTCTGTTACAAAATACTGGTAGATACATATGTCCCCCCTCATTTTCCCACATTTTCGCGAATTATTGATAGATAATGGGAAATGGAATGGGAAATTGAGAAAATCATATGATAAATTATGCTGTATTTCAACTGTCTGAAGTTGCGATCACACCCATAGTGCTTGGTTAATAAAGGCAGCATACATGTACATGGACAGCTAATTTACTTTATGGAATTCTATAAATCATGACGTTATTTCCTATAAAATCTCTCTCAAAAAATGGGGCTAACCGATGAATTTTTGACGGCGACTGAGCCAACAGATTTTTGGCGGATCAGTAAAATTTCGGTGGCGGCGGCTCAGATATTTTTCTACTGGCTAGTCGACTTTTCTCGGCTGGCTTCGGGGTCTATTGGGGGAGGGGGTTTACTGGTACACAAGACGATTAGGCTGAGTCATTGTGCCAGTCTGAATACACCCTGAAAATTTTCAATGAATGGTGTACTCTTGTTAGACCCTGAAGCCAGTAAGGAGAAGCCAACTAACCTACTGATAATATTATAACTCTAATTATCTGAGATAAACATTTGAAATTTTTTAATTAAATTTATGATTTTAGCGTCCCTATATGTCAGAAATAGCTAAGCTGTTGCTCTCTGGAATAACAAGATATGTCCATGTTAATCCTGTTAACAGCGATTTTTGCTAATTTTTCAGCCAAACACATGTTACGTTGGGACTTGCGTTCAAGTTGACGGTTCCTAATTCTCAAAACAAGCTCAAGGGGTGAGAGATATTGCCCTCATAGTTTTTTACCAACACGTCCACTATCTTTATTCTTCCTTTATGATATTGATTTATATAATGAATGAACGAGAAAAAGCAATGCAGCCAATCTGAGCCAGCTGAAAAAAATTCCAGTTAGTCAGCCATAAAATATACCAAGTGCCTGACTAGCCAGTTAAGAAATGTCTCAGGCAGCCGCAAATAAAATGGTTGCCGGGTTTTGGGGTCTAATTCTTATGTGCTTATTCTATCAACTACCTAACTACTTTGCTGATGATGCTTCATCATGTACATTAGGGATAGGCTCAAGAAACTGATAAAGCAACAATTACTTGCCATACTATTGGCGCCCGTATCATCCGATCGGATTGGGTGGAGCCGTAAAACCCCATCACTCACTCTTGCCATACTACCCCCCTTCCCCAAATATCGAGCAATAGCAATATCAGTTAACATGGAAACTAACAAAGCAAACTAAGATAATATCAGTGTACACATTCATTTATTACACATACAGATTACGAAGAAAACAATAATCATAAGTATGAGAGTAGAGTATCAGTTTATGATAAATTTGATGCTCGCTGTGGTGTACATGCACACTGTGACTCTCCAATGCAGTGTCAGCATGGAAGGCATAACCCAAGAACAGCTGCCTCTGCTCGTCATCCATGCTGTCAAGGATCCTTCAGTCCTTGAGAGTATTCAAGTAGTACTTGCCACAGACCATGACCTCGTGGTGGACCTTGCTGCTGCCAAGAATGGACCCGAGATGAAAAGCTTAGAAGAAGCAGTCGCTGCTTCTGTTGATAAAATTGCCGAGCTGGAAAATAAGGTAGAACTTCTAATCATCAAAGGCGACAAACAAGAGCAATACCCTCAATGCTTCTCAATCCGGAACTTGGGAATTGGCGAATCGCTAAACAAGGACCCGTACTTGAAGATCAAAAGGCTCTTTCAAGCAATGGGTGTAGATCCTGTGATCCAACGCTGTCACCGTTTTGGGCCTCTGAGAAAATCTCCTGGATCTTTACCACTGTCATCCCAGGGAGGGTTCAGGTGTCCTGCCCCAAGACCGATACTCTGCCAGTTCACTGGGCAAAGGGGACAAGATGGTAGTCATAAAGCCAGAAAAGAAGTAAATGGTCAGTACCCCAGTGTCTACTTGAATAAGGACCTATCTAAACTAAGAGCATCCATCACTACTGTTGAAGGTGAGACTTCTTAAAAGGGACTAAAAAATCTCAGTAACATGGTCTAGAAATGGCCGCATCTTGGTGATGGACAAACAACAAATAATTCATCAGATCTCTTCCCCGAGAGACCTTGTTTGGTGAGCCCTGTTTCTAATATCATACTGCTGATCAAAATAACTCTTTGATTTTGCCTTGCAAACACTCAACTCTATCATATCATTATTGCATTTGCTTTTCATTATTGTTGTCATTGTATTTTTGTTTGCATTTTTATTTCATATACGTGTATTGTGTAAATATCACTAAGTACTATAATTCGATATATTAAAGAAGAAATCTTTTCATGCAATTGTAGACTTAACTATTTATTCCATCTCCAAAGTGACGATGAGTAGTTCAGACCCTGATCACGAGAATGATGAAAAAATCAAAAATTTATCTTATCTTGACCCCGATATCCACCTTTTAGTCCAAAAAATTGCCAATGCCATAGCCTAAGTGACATTTTCAAAATAATTAACATCTGCTAAGATCTTACTCTTTTTCCACCTAAACCTTCGAAGTGTCACTACTAACTCCCAGGAATTTATTGTTAATTTGAACATAATTAATCATACATTCACTAGCATCGCGCTCACAGAAACAAGATTAAACAACTGTATTTGTGGCATTTATAACATCCCTGGATACTCTCACGTTGGAGCTACCTGCACTATCAAATTAAGCGGCGGTGTCTCACTACATAATAAATCCTCACTTGAATACCAAACTTGCCCTCACCCCGACAGTTTTAACGGGACTATTGAAAGCCTTTTTATAGAGTTGAACTAAATAATAAGATACTAGGGGTAATATACCAACCACCATAATCTAAAATCAAAGAGTTTACTGATCACTTAAATATAACACAATTAAATCAGAAAGGAAGACCTGTTACATTCTAGGTGAATTTAATATTGATCTAAATTTCTCTGACACAAGCAATTAAGCACAGGATTTCTTCAATTTGATGTTTTCCTTTTCCTTTCTTCCATTAATCACTAAATCAACTCGAGTAACATCATTATCTAAAACTATAATTGAATTTTTATGGTAATACCATGAAATAAGAACACAACCCAGGTGTGATCATAATTGATCATTTCCCAATTATTAGTGTGAAAAACCTTCTCTTCTATAAATAAAATGTCTTAAATATTTTGTAGCTTCTCTACCGTGAACATCCAATAAATGTTATAGCCAACTACAAACTGAAAGTTGGCAGACTGTAATCTGCTCACAAAAGCCACAAATAGCTTACGATGAGTTTTCTAAACTTATCTCAATCTGTCCAAGAGAGACGACAACCAGTGGGTTACCCCAGCACTCAAAGTGTCTGTTAAAAAAAAGATTCGGCTATAATTTATATAAAACACAAGAAAAATCCAATACAATGAAATCAAATACAAAGATTGCAACAAAGAACCGGAACTAACAATGAAAGAACTTAAAAAGAATTATTATCATACACAATCGAAAAATTGTAAACACAACTAGTGATGGGCAAAACTTTGGCTTTGGACTTCAAACTTCTACAAATATTGGGTAATCTCCCAAGCTTCGGCTTCGAATGAAAAGTGTCCAACAAATCCGAATATCGAAATAAATTTTATCCTGTATAAAATAGACTCAACGGGTCACTCTGTTTACTTGCCTGTGTGCCTGAGGCCCAGATCTTGATAACGATATCCTGACATCAACAAGATCTGCATGCATGAAGTTTAAATAAAACAAAAAACAAAACAAAAAATAAAAAATAAAAAATCTATAAAAACAAAAAAAAACAATACACCTGAAAACATTCCTCAGAGGCGACCACAGAGGTTTTTTCTACCTGAATCCAGTTACAGAAATAGAAATAAAATATTGTCTCTTAGATTTGAATTTTATAATTTATGTTAATGACCTCAATCATGCCCTTGAACACACACTTCCAATATTGTATGCCGATGATACCAACATCTTCATCTCTGGTAAATTCATACATAAACAACAGAACTCTTTAATGCAGACCTTATTAATATAAATTTGTGATTTACTGCAAATAGACTATCCCTCAATTTGACAAACAAAAAAACACTCCATATCTTTTCACTCCTAACACCAGACTCAGATATTCACAACTTGATCTGGAATTTGACAATACTGTAATGGACACAGTTAAAAAAACAAACAAAACACGAACTTCTTTGGAGTTGTCATTGATAGCGCTCTTACATGGTCACTGCACATAACACATATCTGTAAAAAAATTGCTAAATCGATGGGATCCATAAAAAAGTATCAAAATATGTAACCTTTGCCTGCTATATAATACCTCAATATACCCATATATTTCATTCTGTAACTTAATTTGTGCGTGTTCTTTAGTTTTTATTCTACTTCTATCTGTTAATTGGTCAAAGCAGGGACTCTGTCAGTGGCAGAAAGCCATAGTGCCATGGGTGATGTGTAATAGCAATTGCTTCTTAATGTCATCACGAATTCTTGTTGCCCACTGACCTCCCTTGTTGATGTTCTTTCTTTATCGAGTAGCTTATCTAATAAATCTTTACAATTAGACCCCAAAGCCGCCGCCGTGAGCCGCCAGCCCGCTGCCATGGAGGCCTGAGCCATCAGCCAGCCATGGCAAAACGACTAGCTGCCGTGTACATGCGTCGTCATTATTCATATATGCCACCATGAAAATTGCATGAAATGTATTGTTTACAATAAACGGCAATCGTTAAGAATTGATATGCGACTCTTTGCACTTGATCATCCAACATCTCCCCCTCCAGTATCCCCTCTTTGCATACTGTCTGTGTCAGTACAGCTGTGATTTGTTTTGGGTCGGCTCAATCTTGGAACAATAGTGACATCCTCTGTCGTCACTGAATGTTGAATACAACCCTGGGGGGTTTTGTTTTTTTTGGTAACAGGTCACTATAAGAGCATAATTTCTCAAATGTTTGAGTGACGCTAAATTGAATGATGTCTGGATGAGTAATCAATCATTCATTTGGTTATTTGATCATCAATCAACCCCATCCTCCCTTCTAATTAGCCAAGAAATCAGAAACTAAGCCTAGTAATCATCATTTTCAGTGATCTCATGAAACCATTGCACTTGTAGTTGATTGTGTGTATCGCACACAAGAAGAAAGGAAATTTGCCATCTTTCTAAAAATTGACTTGTCCTTTGTATGACTTTATAGACTAACTAATAAGAGCGCCTGAAATGAAAGCACCAAATGACATGTTTTCCTCATGTTTTTGTCACATGACTCAATATGGCTGAGCATGTGACTGCGACCTGTGACCTGACCTATATTGCTCACAATGAATGCCGAACGCGCACATTTGTTAAACTCTACGGCGAATGATCGTCAAAAAGCCGTCTCTCTCATTGAAGAATACTGGAATAATGACAACCAAGACCCTTCTACGGACATTGACAATGATTATGACATTAACATGGAACCATATGATGTTGAAATACCTCTGGAATCGGACGATGAGTGTGAAACTACCGACTCAGAAGCAGAGATTGCTATCTGTATTAAGGCCATTGGCATTGTACCAGACCAAATCGATTACAAGTCACTGAGTTCAGGTATATCCTATGTAGGCCTATTATGTAATCAATTGATAGAAATCAACACCCATTAATTGCATTTATTATTATCACTGCTATTCATGTGGTACACTTTTGACACCTGTCATAATTATTTTTGCACTTTTTTAGATGCCACTACAAGCATGGAAATGAGGGCCCTTGCTACATGTCATTTTCTCCAAAGGATATGACAACAATTAGGATGAACATGGCTTCATTCCCATTATGTGAGTTTATTATTGAACATCGTGAAAAATCGTTGTGAACAATATTTTTTTTTTGCCTTTTGCATGTGACCAAAACATGCTATATTCAAAGCAACTCACTGATCCTTGGCAATCGTGGATGCTTTTCAAATCCCCCGCTGGAACCTCCGACACTCATTCAATCGCTAGGACTCAACAAAAAGCGCCAAGAATATCTATACAACATAATCCTTTGTTCCCTTTGAATTCAAAGACATTAAAACGCCTCACCCTTACATCATCTCACCCAACTTTGCTGCTCACCAAGACTCGCATCTTCCATCACCTCCACCTCCACCTACACCTCCACCTCCACCCACTACAAGCGTCAGGTGAGAAAATCTACAATAGAACCATCAGCTTCCAACTCCTTCGAACTTTCACCTCCACCCATACTTTCATCTCCACCTCCACCTCCACCTCCTTCCCCTCCTCCCCCTCCAAAGAAAGCTGTGTCAAAGCATCAAGGGAGAAGATTCTCACCCAAGTTTCGACCCAAGCGCTCAAAGAAAAGTTAATCAGGTGTTAATTATCTTATTTCGATTGTTATTGATATATATTTTTATAATACAAGATTCTTTCATAATTATTTTTTCTGCTATTCAAATCCTTTGAAAATCTGGGTATATATGTACTCTACCACAATATACATGTATTCCAAATATCCTGTTGCTAAGTTTTTGAATACAGAAAATAGAACCTCCCAAAGGTTGCAAACATTCAAACGTAAATATCTCCATTCCGTATTCTCAGAGGGGGCACTGAATAGCTCAGTGGGTTAAACCGGCTGGCTGCAATCCTATGCCGACCGTGGGGGTCGAGGTCCCGGGTTCAAGACCCAATCATGCCACGGGCGTTATGATTGTGAATTACAATTGTGATTCTTCAGTGACTCTGCAGTGCTGCCCAACTGTGTAACAAGGTCGGGCGCTTTGTACTACTGTCTATGGTGGTATGCAGGATAAAGAACCCTTGGGATTTATCAATAAGAGTAGGGGGGAACCATGGTCCCAGGCCTTCTGTTCTGGCGCCCGTATCATCCGATTGGTTTGGGTGGAGTCGTAAAATCCCAATCACACAATCACACTCACACCCATATTCTCAGAGCTCTGATACTTCAGAATGCTGTAACTTTGCAAACCCTTGAAATATCTACAAGCTTTTTGCACCAAACTGATCAGCTTAGTGTTTTTACACTGACTAGTATATTATCCAAAACTATTTGGTTATGACCCATGTCACTGCTTTTAATGTGGACCCTCACATATGATGATTGATGACACTGATTAACAAAACTTGATATCAATTTGGTGCTTTAATTGAGATTTTTATTGGACACAATAATAGATAGGTCCCTTGGCTCTGATCTTTAGCTATACAATGTATAAATTGTTCAAAGGGATTTGAAGACCCATCAAAGCTTTTATGCTTTAACTGTGATCCTTAACTAAGATCAAAGCATGAATGCAACCATTTCAAGGCAGACAGAGACGAATTCCTGTGCCAGCTCATTGCAATTGAAGTCACTCGGTACCCCAATAAAAGCGGTATATGGGGCTCCAAAATAAATCACGAGGATCTCAACTTGATGATTGGTTTGATTATACAGTAAAATCTTGTTACAACAACACTCATTACACTGACAAATTCACTTATTGACAGCTTTTTGGTCAAAACTGATCTGCCACAATGTTAAAAGCCCGATACACTGACAAAGTTCACTGTTCCGACACTGACAGGCAAAACGCCAAACAAATGTGCTTTTAACATTGAAATCTAGCTCATTACAACGACAGGCCGTTGCCTTGAGGTCGCTCATGTTCAATGACACGCGACTGTCTCCAATGTTCACTGACCCACAACGGACGACTCACATAAATTAAAGTTCTGATGTTGTTGGCATGTTATTGTTGCAATGTTTGCCTAAGCCTTGGTAAAAATATCAATGATTCAATTCAATGGTTTGTTGGTAAACAGCTCAGGTGAAAGGATTGAAGCTGTGAACGCCGACGCTGAACACAGAGAGTGAAATGCACATCTCCCGCTCAATTAAAGCAACGGATAGGTAGCGGTCGCCTTTGTCGGCTTTCAAAGCGTTATTGTTTGTTTTGATTACAAAGGATAAAAAGTCCTTTGATTGTTGCCGATGATCGGAAAAATACTCTTGAATATTCAATGAACTCCGGTGACAGAACGAGCGCTCGAGGTGTGAATTCACAGCTTTTGCTTATGAAAGAATAATGTTTGATTTCTTCAAGAAATAAATATGTAAGGCCTAAACTATCCTTCAAATTCATAAAATTGTTCTTCCTTGTTACAACAGAGTATGCATGCTAGATAACACTACATCAATTTTTTTTCAACCAATAGGCATTATGGAGTGACCATCATGACGGTCAGTTGGTGCGTTATGGGCCAAATTCATTATACTGACAAATTCATTACAACGACCGATTTGCCTGAAACCAAACATGTCGTTGTAACGAGCTTTTACTGTACACATACAGCACATGATGTATATTGCACTTTCTCCCATGTGTGGCACTTGACAGGGTGACGGTCTGTTTTCTACGACAGAAAACATTTTAAATACACCCTATAAATGCATCCTTTGCAGGTTTCATACTGTTGAAGCGACAGTTACTCCATATGCAGTGCTTCACTGGCATTTTTCAGTATTGTCAACATAGGTATTACATGAAAAGAGCAAAACAAAAACCACATCTATCGAGTGCTACACATTAACTGATGCCATCATTGCTTGTTAAAATATCCTACCAAAACTGTAACCTGTAACCATGCTCTGCACATGTGCGAGGTTTTACTTCTGGGTTATCAGTGCTTACACAATTCATATTTATAATAATAAAGTATTTTGTATAACTACTATGTATTGTCTACCTCATCATTGTACATGTTTACTAGTATTCTATTATTTGTATTTGTCTTTGTATATTGCATAATTACTCTGTTTTACTCATTAAATTTTTTTTAAAAATGTTTTCAAAGTTTGTTTTCTTGTCTTCATTCTGTTCAGCTCACGTGCTCACAAATTGTATAATGAGCGATAAATTTAATGTACATAGGCTTTTGGGCCTCCTCTCCATTTTGCAATGCTGTATATATTTCTGTTTAATTGTATTTATATGTCTACCTCATCATTGTACATGTTTACTAGTATTCTATTATTTGTATTTGTTTTTGTATATTGCATAATTACTCTGTTTTGCTCATTAAATATTCTTTATTTTGTTTAATGTTTTCAAAGTTTGTTTTCTTGGCTTCATTCTGTTCAGTTCACGTGCTCACAAATTGTATAATGAACGATAAATTTAATGTACATAGGCTTTTGGGCCTCCTCCCCATTTTGCAACGCTGTATATATTTCTGTTTAATTGTATTTGTATGTCATATCTTTTGGTTTGTTGTTGCAATAAATACTATTGTTATTATTATTCTTATTATTACAATTAACTGTTTTTTATTTTAAAAATTTCCCTCTTGAGAAGCGCAAAAACCCTCTGAGGCGCAAGGCCCGTAGGGCCGTAGTAATTGGTACCTTTGCTTTTATGTTGATCCGACACTAGACTTATTAATAATAATATTACTAGTATTAATTCGGCATGCGATTGGCCAAAATGCTCTGTGCTGCCAGAAGTGCGGTAGGAATCGCCATGTCACAGCAGGGCGCCATACGGGCATATTTTCGTTTGCTTGATTTAATTTACAGATAACAATTTCAACCCTCAGTCATGGCAGACGAAATCCTCTTCGAGTTGCTTCACATGCAAGTTGTGTCTTATTTCAAAGGAGATGCCTCTAAAGATGACAATGTAATGCAAGATTAGACTGCGTTTTTACCGGGCGCATTTTAGAGTGCGATTTCGCCCACTTTCGCGTCTGATCATTTTGCATATCAAACATTTTAACTCCTAACTCAGTAACTGACGTAAGCTTTACAAGTTTACATGATTATGATTGAATTTCAATTTGATTGAGAGTCAGTGAGTCACAATTCACCGACTGTCACTGACTTAGTGTCAGTCACTCACTGCATGAGCAGCTGGCTGACTGACACACTCGCACAGCCCATCACCACCTACCACACAGCCCACTGTGCCACTGTAGATGCCTGTATGTATTCATTACAGTAAGGGGTGCGTTAAATCATAGACGCCTAAGTAGTCTGGTTATATGATGGTTATTGGGAAGCATGGGCGATAATACGCCTGTCAAGATAGAAAATCGTTGAAAATACGTAATAAATGCGTTGAAAAGCTCCATTTCAATGTAATTTGACATAATTGATGCAAACTGACCGATTCAAGAGGCACTTGGTATTTCCTTTCTATCAAAATTTAATACTTTGCACTGTTTGGGCAGGCCGAAAAGTTCGTCATTTCTGATCGCAGGTCAAAAAGTTCTTCCTTTGTAGGCGCAGGCCAAAAAGTTCTTCTTTTTTAGGGGTATGCTGTATAATTCATCAATCAAGGTAGCTGGCCAAAAAGTTCTTCTTTTTAAAGGGTGGGCTGTATAATTCATCAATCAAGGTAGCTGGCCAAAAAGTTTTTTTTTTTTTTTAAGGGTGGGCTCTATAATTCTTCATTCAAGGTAACTGGCCAAAAAGTTCTTCTTTTTAAAGGGTGGGCTCTATAATTCATCATTCAAGGTAGCTGGCCAAAAAGTTCTTCTTTTTAAAGGGTGGGCTCTATAATTCATCATTCAAGGTAGCTGGCCAAAAAGTTCTTTTTTAAGGGTGGGCTCTATAATTCTTCATTCAAGGTAACTGGCCAAAAAGTTCTTCTTTTTTAAGGGTATGCTGTATAATTCTTCATTCAAGGTAACTGGCCAAAAAGTTCTTCTTTTTAAAGGGTGGGCTCTATAATTCATCATTCAAGGTAGCTGGCCAAAAAGTTC
>KB299724.1:0-12338 GCA_000328365.1 Capitella teleta
CAAAAAATAATATGAAACCGAGGGACACTGAACAACTGGCTCCATTGACTTAAACGTTAGGTGAATATATATATAGTGCTCTCCTAAAAACGCAACTCTTTGAATCTATAAATCCAGAAGGAACTTAAACAATGATATGCAGCTTTGTATTTTTGACATCATTAGCCAGACATCAAATATTCATCAACGATCTGAATGTTGGAAAGGTATATATACATTGGCAATAATCGAAACGTGGTTGCGTGAATGTGCCCGGAACAGTAAGGTGACGGTCCTTGCCGTTGACGGATGGACGAAAGATCCGTGATGTTCGATGTTGACAATGAGCCAAGTTCATTCATGCATGCAAATGATGGTGCCTTGATCCGCAGTTTGTTTGTGGTATAGGTGCGACGCTCTTCATGCTTCTGGCATTCAAGTAGATGCAAGAGATAGTTTCAGACGATTTAGTATCTTTGGCGCTCGCCATTGGTTTCTCTGGTTAGGTGATGGATGTGGAGTAGATGGAGAAGGTAGTGGCAGGATCCAGTCAAGATCTCAATGCCAAGCGCCTTGTTCCGTTTTTATGACTTTCTGTGCCTCTTCACTCTGCCACAAGCTGAAGCTGTCATTGCTATTGTTTTAGCCTTCATTGTATAATCTCTGTGGCTTGACGGGCTTGGTCTTCTTTCAATCGGCTAAGGGGACATCGGATGTCTTTGGGCAGAATGTCGTCTCCCTTGGTCGTATTGGCTGCGTTGAGGAGAGTCTGGGCATCAGAAGAGGTTGCAACTGGTGTCTTCAGCAGTATGGGGCTATTGTTGCTCTTCTTTCTGATCCTCGTAATCGACGTGAATTCCACTGTTGATTGAAGTGGTGTGCTCAACAACTAAGCGTCATTTGCATCGAGACCCTTGGCTTGTTGGCCATTGTCTACACTTAAGACACTGAGGGAAGCACGTGCAATTTTGTTTGTAAACACACACATTCTCACAATGGTCACGTGGTCGGCGAACTGAGGACTGATATCGATTTCACGGTTGGGTGCGCCGTATGCAGTGAATGAAATGGACAAAATATACGAATCTTAATGCAAGATTCAGCTAAGAGGGAAAGTTGATCACAGGACACGAGATTACGGTACGTAAATATTTCAGATTGTTCGGAACCGACCAAGGAATTTGAATTTTCAGGTCTCATACCTTATAATTATAATGATCTGTTCAAATGAAAAATCCTAGAAATGGATGAGAAATGCACAAAATCATTCGTTGAATTCGAAAATTAGGCTTAAATTTGCTGCTGGTTGCCATAGAACCATAGATAGATATAATATATTTAAACTTGTTGGGCATGGTCGTCAATTATCGGATACGGTTACGTATTTTCGTAATTATTATAATTAGCAAGTAATTTCTATATTTCTTACCTTTTCGGATCAGGGAGTGGTGGGAATCGCTCCAGTGCAATTCAAATTCATAATTACTGCAATCTTAGCTGAGTGGTAGTGAACTATATATGCTACTCTTATTTTAAAACTGCCCAAAAACTTGCCTAAAATGTTGCATTTTTTAAAAACCACTTTCCTTGGAACTTGGAATACAATAGATACCCATATTAGGAGTTATAAATGTAGTTAACATAATTTGAAAATGCGAGAACATCTATGGACGTAGATAGTTTGAGCTCACACTAAACATAATACTTAGTAATTGTTTTGGGTGCACCATGCCATGTTCAAAACTTTCTTTCAATTAATAAATCTACCACATTGATACCACTATCAGGCCAATAATGTTAACAAAGGATGTACTTACAACTATGTGTGGTAACGTGCAATGTAAGCAATTTACGGAGAAGCACGCAGATGGCTGGCTGGGTATATGTATAAGCACTTGAGACGTTTGCAAAAGTGGCGATGGCATCTTGTGGCAGCTCATCAATGGGACGTCCACATGTTTCCATCCTCTGGCTCGCAATAATTTCAAGGCGTTCCATGTCCGACATGTTCGCACAATCCACCCCACCCCCATAAGAAACAAAAGACGCCGACTAAGTATGTTAGCATGTGATGTGGTGCCCATACCAAGCCAAATCACTTTGCCAATCAATATAAGTAATTCGGTGTATCTATAATTTATTAGCATCAGAACTTAGCAACAAGACTTCCAAACATGTGTGTTGCCTGGATCTGTGATATATATTTCATTTCTATTATCTGCATGGCATTCTATATTATATCCGAAGATAGAAACGCATTTTCACAAGAACTGGTTGTGATAATATGCCTTGTAGGGCATCGAGAATGCAGTGAGTGATGGTCATCATGCACTAAACTCCCTTAAGTCTGGATCAAGTTTCAAGAAGTCCGCTGCGTAGCTGAGACCCTTCACCAATGTCTTTCACACACTTGCACAGCGAAATAGCCAGCAAAGAAATGCATGGCGTACTAGCCAGCATCGTAAGACAAATACGTGAATGAACAGCGAGAGTCGGAGAATGTGCCATAATTATATATAAGAGGCAGTCATCTGTATTCGCTGTGGCACAAAGAAATTGTCACTCACATTACTCAGTTTCCTCGATGGACATCTTCATCTTCTGTTTCTTATTGCAGTGTTTCTGTAGAAGTCTCGACAGTTCGTTGCTGTTGTTGTGGAGGAAGTTGATCCTCGCCCTGAGGACTGCCAGGCGTCGGCTGCCTAGCCCGCCCAGCAGGTTGTATTCATTGATGAAAAAGTGAGGCAGGTTCTTGATGGTCAGGAAGTGCAATAGCTCCTCGAGCAGACACTGGAAGGCGATGTCGACGCCGTCCTTGTGCCATCGGGGAATACTATCGACAATGCAATCAAAGCTGTGCAGTAGAACAGTCTTCAGGTGGTATGAGGTGAGGCCTACCAGAGTGGGCTCTATCTTGATCAGCGTCTTCAGCAGTTTGAAAGCCTTACAACGGATTCCGCGATCAGCCTTGTTAATTCTCTGCAGGATCTTGGCTTCCTTCACTGAGAAGCAGCCGCGCCACAAGAGTTCTGACTGTGGATGGTCGTCGAGCGGGTACGGCCGACTTACCAAGTGGAAGTCCTCACCGTGAACTCTAGTCGCAGGGATCAGATTGAAGAACTGCTTCGCTTTCCATGAAACAGTGATCTGACTTTGCCCATCCGCCACCGTGAAGGGCAACAGCTCCGCCCAGGGGTGGTACCGAAGAACACGAACTAGCAGACTGTGGATGTTCTTGGCCACCACCATCGACGAGAGATGCATGCCATCTTCCGACCTCCCATATCGATGAGGATCTGGCGGCTCTCCTTTTTGCTCTTTGAACGGCTTCAGAGGTATGACGTAATAACCTGCCTCTGCAGAGTCCAGGGAAGCATCCAGGCATTCAAATGGCATGAGAATGTCGACTTCGTTAAGGGACACCACCGCGGTGTCGTCGAACGCGCTGCCAAGGAATACCGGTTTCTGAAGGCGTATTCCTATCTGGTAGCCTCTCTTTATAACTCGTTGGTAAATGTACGTACACAGATCCTTTGCTCTGGTCGTCAGTTCATCAAGTTCACCCTGACATATGTTCGCAACGTCCAGATAGAAGATGTCCAGAGCAGCGGCCAGTGGCGTCTGTATGGTCAGTTGGGTCCGCTCGTACTGAACTCTTCGTGGGGAGTCTATGAGCTGGTGGCATTCAAAGATGTCTGGAAGGGAGGAGAGCATGTCGCTGCGAGAGGACCTCACGGACTTGCGGGACTTCCTCTTGGCCTTGAGGCTCGCTCTCCCTCCTCCTCCCCATGCTGACGTGGATGAATCGGTGGTTGATAGACTAGACATCTTCTGCCTGAGGAGACATCAATTTTATGTAATTTGAAATTCTGGCTAAGGCATCAGGGACAATGTTCTATTTCTCCTTTTAATTTTTCATCGAAATCGGGCAAAGTCACGATTCCTCACAAATTTATAAGATACAGAACAGTGTATAACGTTGAACATAAACTTTATAATCGATTAGAACGGTGCGTTTATGCATCGCGTTGATTCGTTTGTGATTTGCATTCCAGTTACGAGGATCAATATTTCAATACTAAGCTTAGCATTGAATCAACATCACAGTTATTTGTTTGATATTTGCTTGAAGTCATATTCCAGATTGAGTGTAATAAAATAGTACGGGTGTATCTGGAATAGTGTACGTATATAGTTGAGTCTCAAGCCAAATAGCACTTTAGTTTGGCGCAATAGCTAATACCGGAAGGCTAACTTAACGGCAACTTACCTTACGTAAGTCGACGTGTGTAATCAGGAACTTTTACCTGATTGCCCACCTCTTTCGTATCCAACGCTTCAATGCTCTTCGCCACTGAGCAAATGTTCTACACTGTAGATTGCATAACGACAACGCACAACTACCCAAAGACTACAGTTAGTCTTGATCGCTGATCTTATATCTCACACCATTATCGAATACTGTATACACTAAATTCAATCAATGTGTGCTTACGGCTGACATGATGGTTAATCGGCTTTAAACTCAAACGGTGGCAGGTTGAGTTCTCGAGTGAAAGGAGTCACTGTCCGAGTAAGCTGACTGAGAACCCACTCAATGTCTCTATTCATTTGGGGTGATCGGTTTCAATTCCGATCAACAACCGTTGGATCAGTCACCAGATCTTATCCTCAAATCTACGCATTTCTCCACAGCTTCTGAATGATCCCATGGGTAACTACTAACTGGTTTGCGCGATGGTGTCATGCAAATGCGTCACGCACTCCGGCTTCGTTGATTGGTCGTTGTGTGTGCGTGACACTCCAATCGCTAATATAAATAATTATGAATGCGTGGCGGCTGATTAACACGTTCACCGCCAAACACAGAGATTTCCGTGTTTTACACTTTTTGCTATATACGGGTGCTATAACCGCTTGCGCGTCATATCTGAAAATATCAGAGTTTGATCGTGTGCATCTATGATATATATATGATGATTTTACGGATATATGTTCCTAAACCAATTTAAATTGAGCTCGATACGCCACGTGTCCGCAAACATGATCACTGAGGATTCGCTCCAGCGCCATTCTATTCTACTAGTGGCTTCTTTGAGTATCAGCGACTTCACAAGCAAACGTCGAGTCACAAAGAGAGCCCTTGTACAAG
This sequence comes from Capitella teleta, assembly GCA_000328365.1. Taxonomy (NCBI): domain Eukaryota; kingdom Metazoa; phylum Annelida; class Polychaeta; family Capitellidae; genus Capitella; species Capitella teleta. Next base: position 5,132 of record KB299724.1, read on the forward strand.
GGGCAAACGAAAAAGAAAAACCCGCTGTATTGCTTTAAAACGACAATTAAAACAGGCGACCTGTTTGTGATATGTTTTTGGATAGCATTATTTCGTTGCTTTGAGCAGACCAGAGTGGTCAATTTGTGTGGAGACACCATACAATTCTTTGCATGTGCTGGGCGCGATGCATTCTGGTACATTCTGGTCTTAGTGGCAGCTAGGACACTGTGTTAAAGTGTCATTTGGAGAATTACTGCAAAGCTGACGTTTTGCTCAATTGCAGCCACTTTTTTGTTCGGTTTGAGTTGAGTTTTCAGTGTAGTATGCCACCAAACGATACAATTCTGTAAAAAGATTTTAATCGATGTTTTGGTTGAACAATTATTGTTGCCAATCTTTTGAGGTAAATCGCACGACATTTTTGTTGTTTTATAACTTAAATGCTTCAACAACGAACACGGCGGTGCGTGCGCTGCTAACAATGCCACAACTCCCTGCGCGCATGCGCAATGGATTTGGATATATACTAGTACACGTAGTGTATAAATTGGGATGTCTTTTGAAACAGCATTTACTCTCCAAAACAATGTCTTGATGTGGAATAATGACGCGCGGACATCTAGTCTTTAACACAGCCAGTAACTTCCACTAAGATTCGCTTCGTGCAGTTGTTTTGGCATCAGTGGAACTTGGATTAACAAAAGAGTATCGTTGTTGGTTTAAAGAGACGAATTCAAATGAAGCAGCATCGTGAATTACCTTGAGTAGTGACCCCCTCCCCAGACAGATTCCTGGTTGAGGCTAAAGAGGAAAAGGTTCACAATGTTGAGATGGCGCACCTCTGTTACCACAGTGATCAGTTTGCAGGCCTCGTAAAAGACGAGCGTCAAAGAGTGAACACCATGGTCAATATTCAAGTGCATGTAATGCATTTGTATCATACTCAAACACAAAAATTTTAATCGTTTCAACAATACTTTTGTTTCTAATTTATATTGCATTTACCTCCTGGGCTGAGCGAAGTGTACGTGGTTTCTGCTTGTCTGCATTTGCTTCTTGTACATGCGATACATGATCCAGGGTAAAATTATCACAATCCGAAGAAAGAAGGACGAAACATTCAGCGAGATAACTTTTCACCTGACGACTGATCGAAATGCAAACACTTTTGCTTCTTTGAATCAGAGTCAAATATCGATTCTTTTTTGTATAGAGATCGATAAATTCGATTCTCTTTCTGTAAATCATAGTGTCATATACTGAAGAGAAAGTAGATCACTGAATGTCATGACATAGTCAGTCGAAACCAACCGAGGAGAATTATATAAGTCAATGTAAATAAAATATACTGCCGATAAGACGAACTTGGGAATTTATTTTATTCTAATATGGGTGAAATAATTGCATCGCAAATCAAAATAATTAAAACAAAATGGTTTTCTTCCTATTACACATAATTGTTCGATTTAAATTCCGCAGTGACTCGCATGCAAAACTATAAAACCAAACGTATCAAGTACTCCATCCTGATTCAACTGCAATAAATAGAAGTTTCAACTCGATTTGAATTAATGATTTTCATATTGAAGAGAGTTTGTGTCCAGGAAGAGATAACAAGTGACTTTATGAACACTAGAGATAACCATGGCAGTTCCATTCACACGTCACAGCATCAATGTCTGTTCTTATTATAGGTCTTTGTTTTCTTGCTTGTGGTTTTGATCACATGTCTGCCTGGCATTCGAATATCGCGCAGATCCACGCCGAAGTCACTCGCATCGTGATGCTCCAGAAAGGTGTTCGGTTGCATGCATCTCCTGGAACCCCAGAACTCATCTAAAGAGTACACAATACTCTGTTTTCCTATAAAGCTGTGAAGACCTTTGCATATAGAACACTGAGATCCAGTGAGCCCCACCATGGACAGTTTCATAGCAGACTTGCGACGCGCGTATTCGTTAAACTCCGTGTCATTCTTGTTGAGATAGAGCAAGAAATCCGCTAAATCATTCGGAGATTCAAAATCACGCACGTCAATGAAGGTCTTTGGTGGAAACATTCTCTTGCAGTCAAAAGCGCTCATTACCACGGTATTACATTGGTATTGGTCACTTTCCAGATCTTCTCAGTTGCGTAATCTTCACATAGACTGTTCTCGAAGGCAAGGTAGAACTTGTAGCTGTTTTTACCGCCGAGCAACTTGCGCACGCACTCGTCATCTTTGAAGTGTGCCCCTTGATAGGTGCACTGCATCGTGCCGCACTGACCGTAAACGTCAACATTGACGTATTTCTGCATCTCCTTGACGTAGTCTTCTCTTTTGCTCTGCGTGGGACATCGGCTGACGAACCACGCGATAAATAATATAATTGTGGTCAGCCGGCGTCGAATGAACAATTAGATGCTCGTGGCAAATAAAATGGGTTAATAATTAAAAGTCACAGGGGGTCTCAATTTGCGGTTTACATGTATATGCATTTCATTATTATATCATCTTCTTTTCTTTAATGATTTCTGTCCAATTAAATCAACTTGGATAAACAATATTATCACATCGTTATAAGAAGGAATGGACAAGGAAGGTGGTGGAAAAAAGGAACAGGACATATTGTGCAGCATGTCTGAGAACAAATTTCTAGTACAGTTTTTAACGGTTGTATCGCATTTAGGCCCAGTATATAATATAAACATTTGACCTCTTTCCGGGTATTTTCAGATAATTTATTGATTCATGTTCTATTCATCGGCATTAATATATTTTTCTTGCGATTTTCTTTGGCACAAAATTTAAAAACTCAGGATTCGATAACATTCTTATACATGTACATATAATCATATGCTAATGAAACGTGGCTATTAATTTAAACTATCTGAAATTAAAGGAAATCGAAGCAACTCAGCGACGACTGCTTGCGTGCTTTGTAATCCTGTTTGCACGGATTTCAAGAAATTAGTATTATTTTGAAAATAAAATTAAATAGCATACCCTTTTAGATTAGCATAGAATCATCAGTCTGAAAATGTCTAAGGTGTTTCTGTATTAATATATCAAACCATTTCCCTTAAAATGCATATGAATTTGCTGACCTAGGGGTTTGCTTTGGGCGTTCAAGTTTAGTGTATAAACCCTTGTGAAACAAAACCCAAGAAGGTAAAAATAAATTTATGCTCAATTTAATAATTCACCATAATTCAATATACAGTCCATTTAAAGGGTAATGTACTATAAAACAAAACCCTATCTATATGGGTGTCTATGAATATGAATGTCTAAGGAATATGAATACTTTAATCATTAATTATTGGCTGACAGCACCAACAACACTATACCGTTCTCTCCTGCTTCAGTTCTCTTCTCTTCTTACACTGGCGTCATCTCAAGTGATTTCTTTTCGTCAGATGGGGCAGAGGGCCGGTGTGCGGCCCGTCGTTTGTTTGGTCTGGTCTGCCTTGGTGTCTATTCATGTGTTTGTCTCTTTTCGTGTGTTGGTCTCTTCGTGTGTTGAGTCTCTAGAGCGTTGCCAGTACTACTTTTTTGTCTTCTTGTTTTGTTTTGCATACATTACTATGTCCTTTTTGACATGCAATAAATATATTATTTTATACGTTGCCTCACGACATGCTGAGACAATGAGGATGACTCTGAAGTTTCTCGCTCTCGACCATTGTCCAGCACACGCGACGTCTATATGATAATATATCTATCCCTAATGCCCTAAACCAAAAACGGTGAAACGTATGTGTCGCAGTTTGCAGCTTGAGAAGATAACAATAATTAGAAGTACTCATCAACCCCATTAGTTTCCCTTATCTCTGGTTTCCAACGAGTATTTATTTCTGGGAGAGTTTGGGATTACCAGCCAATCAAATGTCACCAATCAAATCTATGCAGTTCATTCCAATTCATCAAATTGATATCCAAAAAAACTATTTCTCACACAACAAAAACTAAACACAAACAAGTTTAATACTGAAGCCAGATTATCAAGACATAAATAAAGAATTCTATAACAAAACATCAGGATTTCTTGCCATAGGAGCAGTTGGTGAAATCAATCTCAGTGCTAAATGCTGTCGAAATCTCAGAGGTCAGTAGGTCATGCAAGGTCATCCCATCGTGCTTGTAAATCCACGTCGAGTTCAGAAAATCATATCTCTTCGGACCACTGGAGGAAAAAAATTAAATAAAAATACTGGTATTAACCATTAGAAAATAAAAAGAAATGCTAATCGATTCTAGATTCCACTTGAAAGAAAGTACAAAAAAAACCCCCTGTGCAGACAAAATAAATATAGAAATGCCCATTGAACATACCTACTGGGTGATGAGAGCCAAACTTGCTTGTTTGGAGACTGTTTATTAATGACATAAGTGCCTCTATCCCCTCCTAGTTGCACTGTTAGTACTCCACTCTGAATGAAAACTCAGATTGAATCATTGGGCGACATTGGCAAGAAAGCCATACAGCAAAATTGATGTCGTATTCATCTGAGGTGAAATTGGAGTCGCCAAGATCTTCAAAGAATTCGGCCAGAGAATCCAGGGTCTCCTCACAAACGTCTTCGAACTCCGCTTGAGAAAGATTCCTACAAAAAAAAAAAATAATCATATAAAATACAGCAATCTTGAATATTATTTTTGATGAAAGAATCAGAATTGGAATAAAACATACGACAGTCCTTCAGATTGGGGGGGAGGGGTCCCAGAGCTGGTTCCTTGGGAAGAACAGAAGCGAAACGACGGATGTACCACTCTGGATGGACATCGAGCAGCTGGGATGAATGGCCTCACCTTGGGAATGAAAAACAATTGCATTTCAAATTTCAATTCAACATTTAGATCTACTTCATACAGTGAAAATACATTGCTCTCCGAGTACCAGAGATGAGACGCAAGTAGACGTAGTACCGCCTTTCGCCAGCGTTAGCACAGAAAGATGCTTTGAAGGCTCTGGATTTCGATCATCCATTCAACATATACAGTGATGCTTCCGAAATTGGAATAGCCGGCATTCTGACACAACTCATAGACCAAAGCGCTCATGAGAGCACTTACGGGTAACGTACCACACAGACTAGGAGATTGTTTTGCACTGCATTAAAAATGAAAAAAGAGATTTCCGAGTATTCTTCGCGAATCGATTGCAACTAATAAGTTGTTCAAAACGTTTTGCATGCCTTTATACGGAGCACAGCTGCTCGACCTGAGTCACCCTTTAATGAAGTTTTTTTTTAATATATCATGGCGTAAATCCTTGCGATCCTTATTAATTAAACCTTCCGATTCATGTATTGGGCCAGCACAGGTTTGTAGTAAATAGACATACATATCGACCTGGCAGCAAGCATGCAAATGATGATGACATGTCTCGCATTCCTGATCGCCTGGCCCCATGCAATTGCTATCAGGCGGGGCAGATCAGAGTTCTCTGCCGTGTGGAGGTTGCAGGTACTGCCAGAGGACGCATCAACAGTGGGCGTCATTCGAGGATGACGTGGGTGATGTGGTGCCATTGGCCATCAGAACCATTTCTTCTGCAGATGGGTTGCCTCCCACCAGGGATTCGCCTAGAAGTCCTTCAGATCTAAGAAAGGATCAGCTGGCAGATGTCAACCTGAGACCGGTCATGCAGTGGCTTGAAGCGGTGGTAGAACCACGAGCTGCAGAACTGTCCTTGTGTGGGCCGGTGACCAAGAGTCTGTGGCATCAACGACTGATCTGTCTGAAAAATCGGGTACTGCACCACAAGCGGGTCTTGCCTCATCTCCAGAGCTCCTCTATGGACGAAGACTACAACATTCGACTGGTGGTTCCCAGATCCTTGGTTGCCAAGGTACTGTACACCTGTCACTCTTTGCCTTTAGCTGGACATCCAAGAGTGGCCTGCACGATCGAGAAGGTACAAGTAATGTTCTACTGGCCAGGCATGACCCTCGACTGCAAACTCTTCGACGCTGCCTGCAAGGAATGTGGTCGGTGCAAGCATGCAACGGTACGTCCTCGGGCACCACTAAAGTCCTTTCAGGCCCCGGAGTAGTCCGAGCTGGCCCATGGCACCCGGACTGAGAAATCCTCCTCCGGGAGTTTTGTTTTGTTTTGTTTTGGTTCCCTCCTAGGTGTGGAGTCCCAGCCTAGGAGGTGTCTTTTTCAGTTCCCCTCTCTGTCGGTCGGAAGCTTCTGTTCCCTATGATGGGGTCAACGTCCTTTGTGAGAGATAAGAGTGTGGCGGGAAGCAAGTCCGCGACCTTTGGCGCCACCACCGGCCGCGATAAGAGCGCCAGCACTGGAGCTAGACGAAAGAAGGCAGACGGACGATCGCAGTTGAAACAATACCTGTGAAACGACTTGTCTACAAAGTCTGAAATTTGATTGAGTAACCACCCATTGCCAATATCACTACAATTGTCATAATTGTGTATTCCTGCGAAGTGAAGTAGTCTCTTAGTTTTGTTATATACTCATACTTAGCTGACATACTACACTCTACAGCTGGACCCACGGGTCCCACTGTACGGTAAACGCATTCAAGCCCAGTTTGCGAATCACGATTTATAGAATTCTACGCTTGTAATGATATTTATGAAGGTACCAGGCGCTGCCGAGTACTGTAACGTAGACACCGAAATGGATCCGCAACGAAAGAAATGTGGAGCCTCACAGTCAGTATACAGCAAATGTAGTGATTTACCGTCGGGCGAGGTACAAGGACCGACATGGACCAAACTCAATGCAGGAAATGCTTACTGTGAATATTGTCTACATATTTAATATCAAGGAAAATCACTGTTTCGTACCAATCTTAGGATTGGTGATTTGCCTTGCCTTGAAAGCAATGTTTACCTCAAAAATAGACGGGAGTCCAAACTTTGGATCTGGCAAGATTACCAATATATGAAACCATTGACACTTAATGCATGTGCAATGAGCCATCATTAGCCAGGCTTACTCGTCATGGATAATTCCCTTTATATTTTGATATACTGTCTATATAGCTGCATAGGCATCTCATGTAACCAGAGATCACTGGTAAGACTCCCACTGTTAACACACTACAGCAAAAGTCCCTCACCCGACTCATCCGTGCTATTAATCACAGGGTGTCCTACCAGTGGGCTCTGGTTGCATGAAACCATCATTATCAATCGTAATCATACCTCATCAACATCAGGTTTTTATCGTACGCAACATGTACAGTAATGTGGAAAAACAACAGGAAAAAGGTAA
>KB299759.1:47695-63439 GCA_000328365.1 Capitella teleta
AATAGTAATAGTAATACTAAAAAAGAGCTGGACTACAAAATATTTACAGTGATAAAAGAAATATAGGGTTGACCGCAGGGTGGGCATGTGCCCTAATTCAACTACTAGTATATTCACAGGCTGACCTACATAAAGGTGTCCAATGTGTTGACGCAGAAAGGAGGTGATAAGAAAAGTATAATAATAAGGAAAACATCTAATTGTGCAACATAGTTAAAGAGGAAAAATTAAATAGAGGAAATCAGGACATACAGAGGGTTATATATAGTGATTGATTAGAGGAAGTATAATGGAAAAGTTGGACAAGAGTCAAGTTAAGGGTAAAGCTGCTTAAAATCATTAAAAAATGTAATATAGAATTAATTGATGGCGCATATTGTATTGGGTGGCACGCGGATGACACAATTCAAATGAGCCTTAGTGGCGGAATAATTAAAGCATATAAATTTTAATGTTTCCCAGGTTGTCGATAATTTATTGATACACTCATCATCAGTATTTATATCTTGAAATACAATCTCCTGTCAAACATCTTATTCTGCAAATTGAACGAAATAATATCGAAAGAGGGTCAAACATTAATAAAGGACTACTGTATACACATAATATACTTATAAAGCTTTTCGAGTATTGTACGAGATCAATCAAAATAAAATAATTGATGAAATTATGTCACAAGAATTACATTCACTAACAGGTATACCACGTACAACATTTGAACGGTCAAAAGAATAGCTTTTCAACATGCTGAGATTTCGTACTTATGCTACTTTGCCTGAGAAGATCTATTGAGCTTGTAACAGCGTGCGCTACGAGCATCAAACGTTATCAAACATCGTGCGTGGAGATCGTCCAAAATGAGTATAACAGCGAACGAAAGCTTGCGTAGTTCTCTTAAGAATTTATGAGGTCAGCTGTATGCATATGCATACTATGTTAATTAGCCTGATGAATATGATAATGAAGCCAAGGAGGTGTGTGATTGGTCGAGAGAGGGTAATTATACTAATTAATGTTTCGGAGCTAATGTACGATTTGAAAAAAAATTATATCCCAGGACCCTCTAAATTATAGCATCTATTGATTACACTGTATATTCACTGATATACTCAGGGAATTGTTGCCCTCCCTTTAATCTCTGGTGAAATGATTTATACAATCATAAAATGCACATTCTGTGAATCATTCGCGTTAAACAGCAAGAGGTGTCACAAAGTTTCGACACTGGGGGCGGTTAAACCGATGCTCGTCCAAGAAATCCTTCAGGGCAGCTTTGAGAATTTTATGTGAATAGACACAGAAACAAAGCTGAGCCAATCCTAGATAAAGACCAGCAAGCATAAAGAATTCGTGAACCTTTTTAGCATTGTCTGAGTGATGAAATAGCCACATACTGATTTGTTGGATTGGCAGCCAGCGTAGAATGAAGAGCAATGTCAGAAGACAGGATTTGGCACTGGCTCTCAGCTTCTTCTTTTTGCCGGCAGCCGAGGTTTTACTGATGCCAAACTCACAAGACTGACGTTGGTCGGGGCAGAGCCAACATAGTGGTCCAGCGTCACAACTGCGCTTTCGCCATCGACCAGAAAGTCTGCCAAAGACACACGGCTGGTCTGCCCAGAGCTCAGCTGTAGCCCAGTTGACAGCGATTGCTTGCGTTGTGTTAGGGTTTCGGTGTGACTTTCACATCTTGCCGGTCCACTATTCAGCCAAGCGTACACAACAGATCGGCTGCTGGAGCATCGACGAGGGAGCTCAGAGCTGGCGTCGATTGAGATCTCAGGAACCACCCCTTGGGCGCACTTAGCAACTTCATCTATTGAGAAACTTCTTTTCCTGTTTTCTTCTGGAGGTTGCTGTGAGAACTGCACTTTGGTTGCAACCGAAATAGCATTTTCATTCTTACCGGATATGACAGAGCACGTTGATATAACACTATCCCTCTTTCGAGAGCTTTTGCTTGGGGAAATAGTGTAGCTCCCGAATATGCTTGGAGAGATGACCTCAATACGAGGGATTCCCCGAATTTCTTTGTTGATAGAATTGTCCGTTGATAGCATGGACAGGGACTCGCTGGGCACAGTAGATCTCGAACAACTGCTCATGTCACACGAGACCCTCAAGAACAGGTCGAGGGGCTTTGGGGTCTTGAACACCTTTTCGATTTCTAATTGACTCTGCTGGCTTGGAGCAATGTGTGGTGGCTCTATTGAATCTGGTGTTGATACCGTCACGATAACTCCTCCGTCTCGAGAGGTCACGCTTCTTACAGGGGTCGAGGGGCAAGATATGGAATCTTTCTTTCTGTAATTGCGTCTAGTCTCTTCCAAGTTACTTGGCAGGCACCCCGCTTGCGTCACGCTGCTAGTTCGACCCATTACCGGGTCTTCGATGTACTGTGAGACTGTTGATATCACAGGGTATCTGCTTCTTGGTATGGCTCTACTCATGCGACGTCTTTCGAAGGCCTCCATTCTGTCGTGGTTAATATGCTTAAATGTTGTCTTCAAGATGTAGAAGTTACTAAACATGGTTATGAACAAGCAGACAATGAATATAAGAGTCAACGGAGCTGCTGTTATGAAACACAGGGTGTTCCAACATAACATATCTCGACACTTGTGCATCCAACATGGGATATTGCAAAGAGGTATGACGAAAGCGGCCGTCCAGCTGATCAAGATGAACCACCGAGCAGCGTGGGTCCGGTGTTCAGGTATGTAGTTCAGCGCTAGTGTGATGAAGCAGTACCTGTCGTGTAGAATTGCGGCCATGGTAGCCATAGAAACGGCATATAATGCCAGCCTGGTCATACCGATTCCTGTGAGGATGATTCTATAGACATGATAGTGCTCGAAATTGAGCTCAAACGCATCATCGAGAATGGCTGGAACGCTGAAGACAAGGGTGAGCAGCTCAGAGGCCGCAAGACTTGCCATCAGGAAACAGTTGGCCGAGGCCAGATGGGGTGACTTGCGCACGACGAATAAAACAATGCAGTAGACGAGGAAGCCCATGAAGATGATGGCGATTGTCAAGACAGCCAGGAAGAAGTTCACCAAGGGCTGTATCTCATTTGCCTCGGCAGCGGACTCTGTTGCGTTGGACATTGCGCTGTAAGGATGACATCCGGTATGTCTACGATGCCTTTATAGACAAGTAACATGCCTGGTTACTAGTGATTAGCACCTCCTCATTCATGGAATGACTTGGAATACATGTACTGAGAACGTACATGAATTATGCTAATGCATTCTCCCGTCAGCGACATTTTAAATTCGTAGAACGAGTCTATAATCACTCCAACTAAGTCATATTATTCGCAATCATATGACGTTCCGACCAGTCACGTGTCTTATGGTCCCCAAATTAAAACATATGCATGTATATACTTGGTACACCAGTGCTGGAATTACCTCTTCTCCTTTTTTCGCGATTTTTGATGAAAACTCTGCTTAATTCTGATGTATTGTGTTCTACCTCCCCCCCCCACCACCATCCCTATTACCTGTCCTGTGCAGAATATATACATTGTATATAGGTAGTCGAAGGCATGTAGAGCCAAAGTAAAAGGAAAATTAATCTTTAAACATTGGCCCGGAAGAGGACAAAAGTAATGCCGACGTTACTACCCTGCACTGCGGCCGTGCAGCAGTCCCGATGCCAGCAAACATAATATGGCGTCGACACTGTCCTGCAGAAGCTTAAGAGATTATAGAATCGTTATCTGCTCTGACCAAACACTGCGGTCGCCGTGCTGCAGGACGTCTTCCTTCCAAAACGCAGGTTACCGGCTTTCATTTTGAACGGATTAATAACATAATCTGGTTAATTCCCATTCAGGTTGTTACGTAATGGGTCACAATCACAATGTTTACATTTCAGCTCGTCTATCTAGACTAGCCTTTTTTACTCAAGTTAAAGGCTTTGTAACTTTAAATTAGCCCTACTACCTATATATACCTCTCTCATGGGGATGAGAGAAATCCAACACGCGAGTTTTGGCTGCTAACTTGTTATGCATGCTAGGGATATAAAGTAGAAATTTCTTGTCACGTGACATTTAGGCGAGACATCGTGTCTCGTGGAGCGTTTTTCATGCAACGCATGTCTGGTCCAATAATTTCTCTGGTTCTGACGTCAAGGTTCAAGTTGAAGTTGAAAGAAAAACAGGCCCTAATTCGATGCTCTATCTGTATTTCTCTACATCATTGAGAAAAGCTTCGAAATAAGGTAAGAAAAACAATGTACATCGTCTGCGCAGCTAATAAAGGCTCTGCTGAGATTCGAACTAGCGATCTCCTGTTTACAATACAGGCGCTTTAACCAACTAAGCCACAGAGCCATTTGAGGCCAATTTTGATGGTATTTGATAACAGAGTCATTATCAAATCATATCAGTAATGTGATAAAAGTCCGTTGTTTAACATTACACACACAATGCAATATCGCGAGACGAGGTGGCCGAGTGGTTAAGGCGATGGACTGCTAATCCATTGGGCTCTGCCCGCGTGGGTTCGAATCCCATCCTCGTCGAATTTTTTCAGCTTAGTTATACATATGTACGGTGCACGCATGGCTGGATTACTATCTCATATTATTTATTATTTGCATGAGATCTGTACATAGAGGGCAATCTATTTAAAACTGTTAGATTTTAGTGTCCTTGTAGTTGTGATGTTCTCCTCAGATGAAGCATAATAGTCTATTTGGTACTGAATGAATTATCTTCTAGGTGTTCCTTCTTGATCATTTCAATCTGCTGAATATTAAATTACCTATTTGCCAGAATGCAAGGCAATGTTGATTGTTGTTTTATGGCACCACCCACAGTGTACTGTGTTATAATAATTGGCATCAGATCCGAAATCCTGGCTCCGCTAGGGCTACCAGCCACTTTTTTTATATATAAATCTGAAAGAGCCTGCATCCCACATGCCGCCAAGGACAGGAACACACCGGCCCGTTTATGAAATTGGACAGCACTGAAGAGTCACAGAAAAGAATTATAAGGAATTTTATGACAGGTTTGTTCTGAAGTTGCATCAGTAGTGCATCAGAGGTGACACATGTGCCCATGTGCATGGGAATAGCATGGTGTTACTTTTGCCCACCTGAAAAGTACCGTGATCTGAAGTGCCACTGATATGAATGAGCATATCTGTCCGAAATGCTTTAGGAAAGTAAGCTATGATGAGCCAAGGTACATTTCTATTTGCATCTGTTCAAATTTGAAATTATTTTTGTGTAAATAGATGTTCGACATTATTGTGTACAGTTGATTGACATACGTACTCTTAATTAGCATATCTTACCACTCCAGCTCATTTTTTTTTTCTTTCACTTCCTAAGGCAAGATTATTGTCTATTAAGATATATGCAGCATTGTCTACCACACTACACATAAATATGAATTATTCCCGTGCAGAAATGTCTTCTCGCCAATATATCATTGCTGTTGTTTTGGTCGTCCATTGATATAATAATGCCAACGAGCCGATGCCACGCGTTGCCCGTGATTTTTTTTAGCCTTTTTTTTTATAGTATTTCATTCAGTTCAATTTACTCTTGACTCATGTCAATTTCTTTTTATTATATTTGCTCAGTTTCACACTCACAATCTGTGTACATATAAAGGAATCAGACAAAATTCCACCGTGACAGTTTGGAAATGGTTTCTGCATTCCACGAATTCAGGTAAGGTGTCAACTGATAACTATGCTTTGGTTCTTTATGGAGAATATGAATAACAAAGTTGTGTTTTAATATTTTAATTGCTCAATCTGAATTGCTTTTGCTGTATAATTACTCATTCAAATACATATACTTCATACAATCATTGGTTTCTCATCTGTGGAATTGATATTGCATGCATTGGCGTTTATTTTCTCGGTCACTTAGAATGTATTGGACATATTTAACATGTGCTCTAAATAGAAACTTTATTCATTATTTCTATGGATTCTATGGATTAATATACTTACGGATAAACATGTTCGGAATAATCTTGCATTTTCATACCCGGGATTTGATATCCGGTTCAAAGACTGCAAGAAATAATCATGTATAACTATATTCAATATATTGATCGGGGCTTTTCCCCTTATCTTTTGTAAGATATCCCCCAGTACATGTCTACTTAACATCGAAAGAAATCTTAACTTATTATGGCACAACATGCATGGAATCTTTGAACTGTATGAATTCCTATTCAACTCTGGAGTTCAGACGGCTCTGCCAACAATAGGAGTTGGCTGTCCATGTGCGCTCATTTCAGCTCATTTTAATGAAGACTATTGAAATATATTGAGTTGATGAGTTTGTAGAGCAAGCTCATTTGATTTAGATTATTTATTTTGTCTTTATCGTCCACATGCAATCTTAGCTTAGCAATCAAAGCATAACTCAAAGGGTTTCTGTTAAACATTACCATTGTTTTATATTTTTTAAATCCAAAGCTTTAATAATGGCGTATTCAACATGAAATCGATGTTTGAGATAAATAGCTAGTTGAGTGAGGTATACATATATTAGTTATTTAAATGTAGGTCTGTTGTTTAGACTTCAATATCAAAATAAGCCAGATAGTCTTTAATTAATCTGGATGCATTATATCAATTTATTAGTGTCTTAATTGACACGCAAAATAAACTACAAGAAAAGAAACTTTTAAAGGTATTATAATCCAATGAAGTCTCATGCTGAAAAAGTATGGCTGTAAAAGCGTATTGTGTTGTGATTTTCAGACATTCTGCGATCAAGATGCACTCTGTGGCCCGCTTTCTCCTTCTCTGTATGATGGTGTCTTCGGGAACTGGCTTCAGGATCCTCCTCCTTCCTGTACCTCTTCAGAACCACCTGGACTACTTTGTTTCGCTAGGAAAGACTTTGATTGACGCCGGCCATCAAGTCCATATCATTCTCAGTTCTGGTTATCGCGAAGTCAACTACATAGAGGAGCAAGGTCTCCACGTCATGCGGTACTTCGCTTTAGACGAAACCTGCCACCTTTCCACGGAGTCTTTCTACAGACAAGCGTCAAGCAGTGCGCTGGCTCACCCTGATCCTGGATTCTGGACGGAAATTGTCGAGCCCTTCATGGCCACTGAGTGTAAATATCTCCTCGTTGATGAATTTCTTAGGCAGGAAGCTGAAATGTTGCAGTTCCACTTGGCTGTGGTGCACGGTCTCCGCTACGCTCGCTGCTTGTTCCTATTCCCGGCTATATTGGGAATTCCTTTTGCCACAATGGTCACTTTTCCCTATCGGTGGATGCTGAATGTGTCATCGCTGTATCCCTACACTGTATTCGGGGAAAGAATTAACATCAGGTTACAGCATACCGGTGCTCTTGTTTACAACACGTCTGATCCGCTGGCTTCTATGTACCATGACCAGTACATAGACTACACAGCCCCAGGAGACTACACAGCCCCAGGAGACTACACAGCCCCAGGAGACTACACAGCCCCAGGAGACTACACAGCCCCAGGAGACTACACAGCCCCAGGAGACTACACAGCCCCAGGAGACTACACAGCCCCAGGAGACTACACAGCCCCAGGAGACTACACAGCCCCAGGAGACTACACAGCCCCAGGAGACTACACAGCCCCAGGAGACTACACAGCCCAAAGAGACCCTACTTTCCTCATCTACCAGTCGGTGATGTGGTTCTACAATTCTGACTTCCCTGTCGATAATCCGAAGTCGTCCATGCAGCATGTTATCAATATCGGAGGAATATCTGTTAAACCAGCAGAACCACTGGATGAAGAGCTGATGAAATGGATGAATGAATCTCTTACAGGAGTCGTTGTCGTCTCATCAGGTCAGATTTTGTCGCACATTCCGTTGGACCTCGCTAGAAATATGATCTCAGCGTTCGCTCTTCTTCCCTTCAATGTTTTATGGCAGAAAACATGCACCGCTAACCTAACTCTGCCAGAGAACGTCAAGGTGGTCTCATGGTTGCCCCGCAACGACGTCCTCGGCCATTGGAACACCGTGGCTTATGTTTCTCATTGCGGTAACAATGGTCAGTTTGAAGCGCTCTATCACGGAGTGCCAGTGATCTGTCTGCCAGTCTATGATGATCAATTTTATAACGGTCTCCAAGTGGAATATAAGGGCTTAGGAATAACTATGAACTTTCGCACATTTAAGCCGGAGGACCTGACTAAGAACATAATCAGAATTGTGACTGAGCCCTCTTTCTTGGAAAATGTGCGCAAAGGGTCAATGATGCTGAAGAGCCACAGAGAAGAGCTGGATGAAGTTATAGTCACTTGGGTCGAACACGTCATTGAACACGGCGCGGAGGATCTGAAAGCGCAAGTGCGGATGGCCATCGACGCATTTTATTCACTGGGTCTTCCCACTGAAGACCCTGAGACTGAAGACCCTGATCTTACCAGCCAATAATTCACTCTTGGAGATATGGGTGGAGTTTCTGAATCAAATTGAGAAGATGGGATGATAGATAATAATAGTTCGTTCTTGCCAAGGAGATTTTTAAAATATAATTTTATAAAGTTATTATTTTTTTATAACCCTTAAAAGAGGGACTATTTTATGTTTTCAAAGTAATATTTCCTTTTAAAAGATATTGAAAATTTGTACTTTATTTCTTTTATCAAAGACCTTTTGCGACCAATAAAGCTTCCTAAAAAGACTTTAATAATGTATTTTCAAGTTTCTGGTCTCAAAAAGTTAAGGGGCTTAAAATCTGTCTGGATTTCTACCTCTATAAAAGGATTTTTTGTTGTTGTCCGCAATGTGCGTGGGGCTTAGCATATCTTCATGGGTTTGAATCGTTTCACAATTGCGGTTGTTCATAGCTAGTCTCATTTTATTTACGACAAAGTTTTGATATAAGAAGTTTTGCAGCCTCAGCCAGGAATATATTCAAACTTGGAAGTTTGTAAATGATCGTTATGACTTCTAACGGTCGAGCGCAGTTTTGGGTCTCAACATTATAAGTATCATGTACAGCGTTTATATTCCTTTCAAAGAGAAATCAAGTTTCAATCGAAGTTTCCATAACGGTCTTTTGGAATTTCCAATTTCGGAGCAGCATGGAACTGCAATGGACGAATTAATGGATATTATTTAAACTGAATAATAATTCTCAGGACCATACCGATAAATCGATGCAGGACTGAAGGAGATTGAACCAGTTGAGACCTTGTGATGGCCTCTATCTCTGATTTAAAGCCAAATAACGGGAAGGAATTACATGCATATGCATCTGGTTGCGCTCATATATCTATAGCTTTTCGTGGGATGCATTCATATGTTCCGCGAAAATGCGCCGAGAAATCCCAAATCGAAATCGTATTTCTGGAGAAAATCTGACGGATGAGTGTGCCGCCATTACAACTTCTGGCTGGCGGGCGGGAAGCCAGATTTGCATCGATCTCAGAAATGACCCTGACAGTCTCAAAAAAGCCGGAAACCGGCAAAAAAAACAAAAAACAAAAAAAAAAAACAAAAAAAAAAAACGGAAAAAGCCCATGCCTGAATTATCAAGGTTCAAAATTACGAACCAACCTAGCTCCCCAAGCCGTAGCTTAGTGTGGGAACTGCTCCGCTACCCTTGGGGAGCTATGAACCAACCATGATGGATTACCTCGATGTGACCCCACGTCGTTTTTTTTTTCTCAGGCGAAAAAAAAAAAAAAAAAAAAAAAACCGAGAAAAAAAACCGCAAGATTTCTACAAATGAATGTATATAATACCTTTTGAGTAAAAACAGTGAAATCTCCACAAGGCTGTAGTTATTTCCACAGACTGTTGATATTTTTCCCCTTTGAACGGTTAAAGCACATTCTCCTCACCAGGTCATCGTTTTTTATCATTGATCAAAGTAGAAAAAAAAAACCCAAAAAAACTTCCGATTGGACCACGCCAAATACAGAGGCCAGGTTTCTGCGGATGATTACAAAATTATGTAAATTTGTACACGACAAAATAATGAGCTAAATTGACACGGGTTGAAGCATTTTATTGAATTGATTTGCGGAACTCACACAAAATACAACAAATTTGAGATCAATAATTATGGACGGATACTAAGGGACATTCGATCTCGTCAAACGGATGCTTGGAAAAAGTCGACGAGGTTGTTCAGATCATAATCATCGAGCACCTCGAGGAGCATCGGCACACGACCTTTGACATTTTGACCTTTGAATTTGAATTTATCGATGTAGAGATCCGTGATCATTCCTGGGGAGAGAGAGAAAAAGAAAGATGTGTTAAGAGGAAGGAGAAATGGAGAATGGGATGAGGCCTTGGAATGAAACATGTTTCCAGCCTGTTTTGTTTACCACCCTCATGGGAGAATTCTTTCTCCATGACCTTAGGATCTTAAGCAGATGATTGCAGACAAGGAGCTTTAAAACTTGTTTTAAAGCTCCTTGATTGCAGATGATGGTTAATAATTAACGAACACATCTTGACATAGCGAAACCAGCTGAACCGAGAGCTAGATGTCTCACGCTACGGGTTTATGCATGTTGAGTGAAATTAAGAACTTCTGTTAGCAGACCCTCCCCTCCGCAAACCAACATAGCAAAATGCACCGGTTATGTTAAAAACGGTAAAATAGTCCGCAAGGTTAGAGAGCCAGGAAAACCCAGATGAAAGGACATGCACCAAGAAGGCCTCAGTGAAGAACGATGTGACAAAAATAAGTCACAATGTAAATTGAAGGAGTGATATAATAATTATCCAGTAATTCATATTGTTCATTCTAGGCGAAGAAGTTAGAAAATGCTGATGCTTGTTCATGTTCTTGTTTCGATCATTGACAAGGAAGCATCGTCTTTACCGCCTCAATGTATGCCCGTTGCATTGGTACTGTCGTACATTCGTATCTTTTTTAACTTCGCTTAACATAAGGAGTTGAGCTCTCCACTAATAAGTTTTTGGTCATAATTTGAATTACATTCATATTCAAGCTTCCACTTGAGAACGTCCTGCTGCGAGATATGTTTATTGAAGAAGAAAACAGCATCGTTAATGTTGCCAATTGGATATGGAAAGAGGAGTATGCAAACAATTTGAACGACATTGAAACTGCCGCCAGTTGAACGATCGATTATTTTTCAATACGTTTTCTTGTGTTGTATTGCTTTAAGAGAGTTTAATGCAATTACTATCAAATCAAGAATCTAGCGGTAAGTTTTAAGTTGCATTATTAAGGCTTCCAAGTAAAATTCATGAGCAAGATGACTCGGTTCAGCCAGTGAAGGCCCCCAGGTCCAGAACACTCTGAAGGACGAGGCGTTTATGGAGAAGCACTTCGGCGACATGATTAGCGGACGTTCTCCAATCTGTTCGAAACGGACGAAACGCGTGTCTGCCGTCTCTGTTTCTGTTCGCCATTTTCTGTTTGAAACTGAAGGATTGATGATGAAGCATGTCACAAACAAGTTGCAGGGGATGAAGAAGTTGTCAATTAAGTAGTTTTATCAATTGTGATGCCGCGGACACAATTCATCACAATTGTAATGCTCGCTTAATAAAACGAAGAAGTTACCCTTCTTGACTCATTAAATTAGAATATTAGATGTCTCTCTCCGGGCCAATACGTACATTACATCATGTGCAAGGTACATAGGCAAGATATTGGACGAAGACCCTCTGGAAGAGAACGCGAAATTGATCAACAAGATCCGATCATCAACGTGAACGAAATACCAGACGTACATCGTCAATATGAATCCGGAGTTAGAACGCCACGCGATGTACGACAACGACATCAGTGGATTACACAGACGTTCAACAGCACGTTTTAGACTTTTTTTCGCACAATCTTGCGATTGAGAGAGGAAGATGGACGAGGAAACCACCCGAACAACGACTTTGCACGAGTTGTGGCGTTGTTCAAGAAGAACAACACGCTCTACGAGATTGCTGCATTAACTCTTAACGAACGACAACATCTGATGACGCAACGCCCTCTGAATCTGATGCTACCGACATTCTTCAACGATGAAGACATCGCCGTGATGACAAAGTCCTGTCACGTTTTGACGAAGAAGTTTATGTGATGAACCTTGACCCCAGAACTTTCGTTTTTGCTATTTTCACCTCAAAAGATTATTATTGTTATTAAAATACACACGCGGTATGTATTCACCATTCATATTTGATGATTGTCCCAAATAAAAATATATCTATCTATCTACAAATGTACATAGCTATGTCGCAGATGGAACTATCAGCGTCTAAAATGACACCAATTCTAGTCCCTACATTTCTCGTATCCCCCCAAGTGAGAAGAATTTTTTCAACTTTTCCAGTTCCCTGAAGACATTTTAGGCCATCTGAAAACTGCGTTCTAAATGATTTTATCGATTTCGCGGTAAAAGGGGTCATCCTTTTTTCGCGGATGTAATTTTTGCGTTCACGCACGCATGCATGGTTACCGGTATTTCAATCAAAAATTTGCCAGTTAGCTCAAAAAACATTACGATGCTTGATCATCGTGTAATAATTGTGCGCATAAGTTGTCAGGTCGACGACATTTGTTATAATTCTTTCATTACATGAATTTTATTACTTTATCAACATTTTTTCTCTTTGTCACAATTTTTCTATTATCTTTTTTCATTTGTTTATTTTGGTTATTTGTTTCCGTTCTCTTTGTTTGCCTTCATCCAGTTTTTATTCTCTTTTCTTTTTCTTCCATGTGTCAGCGGCTGAAAGGTCATTACGCCAGTTTCCTAAGTTATTTATTCACTCTTTTTCTTTGCTCTTTTTACCACATTAACTTATCCTTATCTGTCTGTCAATAGAGGGAAAGTCTTTTGGCCTAAAGACACAAATGCAGAGCTTGTTTATGTTAACACGAAAGAACCCAATGAGAAGATGTGGCGTCTTTCAAGTTGGTGAAAGTCAAATGTACATCTGGTTAGTTGCCGTAATTTATTTTTATTTAACCAGCTTTGAACCAATTGACATGTTTTTATTCTGTTACTGTCGAGAAAGTCATTATTATTACTTTTTGTGATTCAGATAAGACAAGGAAGAAGATTGCCATGAATATGACGCAACAAGAGCTGAAGAGGGAGATGATCAGGACAACCAAAGAGGGGTGAAGAGGAAAAAGAAAGAAGACTTCCTTTATGAAATGAATGAAGCCGATGTTTGCTCACAGAAGGTAGATCCTTTAAGTATTTTACTGTTTATAACACAATCGAAATATACTTTTTATTCTTGCTTAGATCATTCATATGGTAAGATGAAACATCGAACTAACTACAAGTCAACATGATAACATAATAAGATTAACAGCCTTTTTATTGTAAATCCCAAAACAATATTTGCAAGCTATTACGTTATCCACTTTATTATAGGTGCTCTAGGACAAGTTCAAGATGACATGCGTAGTTTTGTTAGTGTTTGGAGAACTGTAGTCGGCGTTGCAATGAAATTTATGCGGAGCTCGAACTGGCAGGCCTGACTATGGCTTCCGTGGTACAGAGCTGTCAATAATCGAGTACGAGTACTCCAGCTTCTGATGGGTTGAGTCCAGATGATTTTTTGTTAATATTTTCACATTTCAGATGAAAACGGTGATGTTTGAAGATGGTTGGACGTTTCATGTCTAGTGAAGTATTTGCGTGCAAAATTCCTTGAATGTTGAGACTCCATATTATTGGTTTCATTGATAAATTTCCTATAGCTATCAGTATTTTGTGTGCTATATTTTCCTTTGTAACGAGGAGGGATTCTGAATCATTTTCCACATAGAACAGAAAATGGATCAAATCTCGTATGAGCTGATTGCTGATCATACTTTCTGTATATCTGGAAATGTTTCAGACTCTTTATTGCTGCTGAAAAATCAGAAATGATTATTTTGAACAACACCCTGTAGAAGGATGTGACCATACGCCTCTCCGCAGGTCATGTAGACCAGCTCAATTGAGGCATTCCATTCCCTCATATTGCAATTTGCACCAAAGAAAGTGGCATTCACTTATAAGTTATAACTCCATAGTGGCGAGGTGTGAAATGAGGAAATAACAATATCACCAGAATATTCTAATGCTTCGGTTTTAGGCAACTGGCTGCCATGCATTACAACGAAAGTGCCGACCGAGGCCAGGTCAACACAAAAGATGGCTAACCACAGTTTAAGCTCTCTTATCCGAAAGCTAGGCAGGGTCAAGCAATAGCCAACATAGTAAAAGAGAATGCCCAATTTGGTATGTATTAAAATATCTATGACTTCTGAAGTTCATGATTCAATATTGCTTCACATATATATATATATGTGGATTCAATTATGATTCAGTGAATGGACCTGACCAGGGATTGTATATCTCGCCCTTCTTGCTGCCCTGAGCTTCCAAATCTTGCCTCTGGTTGCGAGCACTTGGGACAAAGACACGGCTGTTGTTATAGTTTCAACATAATTATTTCATTATACATGTATATTTAGAAATGTGAATTTGCTCTAAACACTAAATACTCAACTCAGATAAACATCTCAAATAGATTTCCATATTCACTATATAAACCCTGCCTATTGAATTAAAGATCATTCATCTCCAGAACTTCGTTTGTGTATTGTTATCACTCAATACTACAACAGCTGATTCAAAATTTTTAATTCCGACACTTGAAATTCTATTTTGGTTGTTATGATTTTTATTTTTATTATTATTCTTTTTTGAAAAGGTGTTCTTGAAGTGTTAAAAGTCGCAATGCACGGAATATTGACCCACATAGGAGCATTATGAAACCTCCATCGATTCATGCATTTCAGGGACTGAAAATTCACAAACACTATATTTATGCAGAGCAATTTTTGTCGAAAGAAACCAAAGAAGCAGAAATCAAAGAAACTAAAGAAGTCAACAAAAATAGACCCTGTAAACTACCTTCAATCTAAGTTCAACAACAAGGGAACCTTACGACCAAAGTGCATCTCCATCAAACCCTTCAAAGGATCGACCTTCGAAGCTGCCTCTCTGAGTGAGTGAGTGATGGGGTTTTACGGCTCCACCCGATCGGACGATACGGGCGCCAAAACAGAAGGCCCGGGACCGGGGTTTCCCCCTACTCTTATCGATAAATCCCAAGGGTTCTTTATCCTGCATACCACCATAGACAGTAGTACACAGCGCCCGGCCTTGTTACGCAGTTGGGCAGCACTGCAGAGTCACCGAAGAATTAATTATAACGAATTACAATTATAATTCACAATCATAACGCCCGTGGCCTGATCGGGTCTCGAACCCGGGACCTCGACCCCCACGGTCGGCATTGATATGTAGTCAGCGGTTTAACCCACTGAGCTATCCGGTGCCCTCGCCTGCGCTGGACATCAGTCAAACTTCTCTTCTGCGGATAATGCATGGGATTGGATTAAATTAAGGCATATGGACCCTGTTTGTTACAAGCACTCATCCGTGACGACGAGGAGCGCCGACTGCAGTTTTCCTCTCTTCTGCTGGACCAAATGAATCGATCATATCATCTGGTCAGACGAGGCTTTATTCAAGCTAAACGAGAGGGTCAATACGCACACTGCGTATTATTGGAAAACCCTCATCTCTTTGAAACAAGTGAGCTGAACCAGCCCGGACCGACTGTGTGTGTGTGTGTGGGGGGGGGGGGGGGCATCTCGTCTGCAGGTGTCACCGGCCGTGTTTTCTTCAACGCGACTGTGAACCATGCAAACTACCTGCAGATGCTGCAAGAAAACTGTGGTGCCTGCGATAA
>KB299759.1:68734-82557 GCA_000328365.1 Capitella teleta
TCCCCCTCGTCGTGAAGCCTGGAAACATGCTATGCCAAATCATTCATGTTTATTATTATACCTATATTCTCTCAGAATGTTAAAGATTCCTGATTCCTACAATGGAATCCCGCAGTGCCAACTCATTAGGCTGCAACTAGTACAGAATTGTACAGCGCGTCTGGTCGCAGGTGCCGACCGTCGTGACCACATTTCCCCTATTCTGCGAACGCTACATTGGCTCCCAGTGGAGTAGCGCGTACGCTTCATAGTCTGCCTGCTGTTATACAAAGCCGTAACTGGTGATGCACCGCAGTACCTGTGCAACTTAGTTCATGTAAAAGTGCCAAATTGAACACTTAGATCCAGTCAGGAACTACATCTCCTTGTTCCATTCACTCGGTCTCACCTTGTCAAAACCTCATGTTTTAGTTATATTGGACCCTTCCTTTTTAATTGTTTGCCACCAGATGTCAAGCATGCACAAACTGTTGAATTGAGACCCACCTTTTTTTTTCTTTTATGTAATTTCGTCACTTACATTGTATTAGCGTTCAGAGCAAGTATTTGGATTTTACGCTATAGAAAATAAATGTTCATCAAGAGCCTGCGACGATACCCCCACAAGATGCCTACTATGACACGAGTGATATGCTCCGGATGAAATGAATATCTGATTTGCTCATTCACTCCCTATATATACGGCGATCTTTCAATAAAGAATTATAAGTGTCAAGTTGTCTCGAGGGAATTTCTTGCTCGCCACACTACCACCAAAGAAATTACACATAGATTTCTTGGCGCACAGTTTTTCTCAAAGTTGAACGCATACCATTGTACTGGGGAGTGGAAATACACGAAGATGATCAGAAGCTGACGACGTTCCGAACGCCATATGGCCGGTATCACTTCAGACGTCTATCCTTCGGCCTCAACGTCTCCCAGGACATCTTTCAACAGCAAATTGACAGCATTATCGAGAAATACCCCGGCGTGATAGCCATCGCCGATGATATCGTGGTATGCAGCCGAAATGAGAGGGAGCACGATGACCATCTGATGCATCTTGTGGAAGTTGCAGCAAAGAATGAGCTTATTTTCAACAACACCAAATGCACCATCAGGCAACAGCAGATTGACTTTTATGGTTAACAATATACAAGAAACAGTGTCCAACCTGACCCAAAGAAAGTTAAGGACATCCAAGCAATGCCATCACCAACATCGAAGGAAGAGCTACAGGAGTTCTTGGGTGTGATTGGCTGCCTAGCACCCTTCATTAGTGGTCTGTCCGCCATGGCTGAGCCGATGCGCAAATTTCTACACACAGAAGTGGCATTCAAATGATCAGAAGACTATGAACATGTGTACAACAAGCACGAGCAGAGGATTTCCAAGGAAGCCACCCTCGCAAAGACGGTGGCTACACTGAGAGTCTATGACCAGTTGCTAATCCCCGAGAGCGAACACAAGCTCTACAATATCAAGCGCGAAATGCTTGCTGTGCGTTCGGGCATCAAGCAATTCCACACCATCTGTACAACCGGCCATTCAGAGTACTATCTGATCACAAGCCCCTCGGCATAATCATGAAGAAAACTCTGCACAACGCGTCTCCCAGGATTCAGTCTCTCCTGCTTGATGTACAAGGTTATGACTTTGACATTAAGTTCATGCCTGGTACTGAAATTAGACTGGCTGATGAATCTCACTCTTATGTAACCCTATCGGGCAGACCGGTAACCAAACCAGCCCACATGGACCTTGGAGTTGCCCATCAGGCTGTTTTTATACACGAGTAAACATAATTTCAAGTGTAAGAATGGTTGCAGATGATGAGAAAATGTAATATATATGCTATAAAGTTGATTACATCGCTTTATGTAAAGCGCGCCTTCTCTGTTGCTTGAAAATTCCGAAGGCGACAAGCCGGAAAGAGGGCGGGGGTGGGGTTACAAACTGCGCTGTAACTCTCTTTAAGTGCGTGGTGACCTATATTTTTCTGCACACCAGTCAAATTCACACATGTTGGGCTACCCCAGGATGTAAATTAAAATTTTGTAAAAAACTTTTGCAAGGTTCAAATTTTAGAAAAACTGAAATTTTGATCTTTTGGCTGTACGAAAAGCGATAATCTTTACCGGTTTATTATTATACGAGAACTGGTGATATCAAACCAATTATGAGTATCAAGTCGTGTAAAAATGGTCAATAAACGATTCTATGGTACTTTAATTGCATAATATTAGGTTTAAAGGGGTCTGCGAGAATTAAATCTACTAAAAAAGCAGTTTTTCAAATAGGGTGGTGGGGTCGGAAAAAATGCTCTAACTCTCTTAAATGAAGGGTGACCTCCCTTTTTCTTTCTTTACACGAATCGAATGCTAATTGGATTGGCTTTGTTCTGATATAAAATAATGATAATAAAAAATATTGTAGAGCATTGCAAAATAAGAAAAACCGCAAGTTTTTCGTTTTTGCGCGAAGCGCAAAACAGGCCATTTTTGCGGGTTTTTCGCTCGTCGCGGAGTATTCACGCAATTTCTTCAACTTTTTTGTTGATATTATGAAATTTCAATGTCTTCCGAAGGTAGACATGTATTGGTTTCTATATTTTGAGTCCGTAATTAATGTGAAAAATAGCTTTTTGTTCTATGACTTTTGCCGATTTAGGGGTCTTCTTTGAGCGATTACGTAACACTACCCGCCGGCACCCTACCCTCCTAATGGGTCATTATAGTTCAGCAAAGAGTCCATCTATCGGGCAAAATCGTCAAAATTGAAAAATATTCACGTTTAAAATTTCCCGAATTAGGGGTATCCTACCTTAAAGATCAGATGCAGTTTCGGTGCGACATTTAACAAGTGAAGAACGGGCGGTGCTTCATAAATGCCAGTTTCTTTTAACTCATTTCAGGTTATACCTATGTTGACAATACTGAAAAATGCCAGTGAAGTACTGCATTAGGGGTAACTATCGCTCTGACAGTAAGAAACCTACAGAGGATACATTTATGGAATGTATTTAATATGTTTTCATATTTTCGGTCTTGGAAAACAGACCCGTCACCCTGTCAAGTGCCAAACATGGGTGAAAGCTTGAAGGGCATGAAAATTTCCACATCAATTGAGTGACACATGCATTTTGTCCACGATTCGAGACCTACTGATGCATATCAAAACCCACCCCAGCAGACATGCATGCTTCTGAGGCCCAAATGTCTTCGTTCCTGTACATAAAGAAGACA
This sequence comes from Capitella teleta, assembly GCA_000328365.1. Lineage (NCBI taxonomy): Eukaryota > Metazoa > Annelida > Polychaeta > Capitellidae > Capitella > Capitella teleta. Next base: position 71,962 of record KB299759.1, read on the forward strand.
CCTGCTGTCAGGACACCAGCCTAAGCGCAGATCTTTGGGAGCGTCAACCCTCAGTTGCCCAGAAAGTAGAGACTCAAGTTATCTAGAGTGTATCTATATGATGTCATGAATTAAATTGGCATTCCAAGTGTATAATACCGTGTACAACTCATTGGGTGCATTATACATCATGTGCTGTACGTGTACAATCAAATCAATTATCAAGTTAAGATCATCAGAATTTTTTTTGAGAGCCCCATTCACTGCTTTAATTGGGGCACCGAGTGACTTCAATTGCAATTAGCTGTCACAGGAGTTTGTCTCCGTCTCAGATGCCATGAGGTGGTTGCACTCATGCTTTGATCTCAGTTAAGGATCACAGTTAAATAACAAAAGCTTTGATGGCTCTTCGAATCTTTTTGATGCATATATACATCGTATATAGCTAAAGATCAGTCAAGAGACTTATCTATTATTGTCTCCCTTAAAGATCTCAATCAGAACACCAAATTGATAGTTAATTTGTATCATCAATCATCACATGTCATGATTTAATCAATTGTATTTTCATTTGAAAGTCAGGATCTCGCTCAAGATGGAGGCCATCAACACACACGCACAGTTCCACTAATTCTGCTATATGATATCCCATAGTAAAAACGCCACGATCTTTCAACTAACGCTGCAAATCTTGGACTTTTCACTTCGCAAATTCAACTTCTCCATTAGACGCAATGATAGAAAATTAATTTTCTGTCCCACCTGTGAAACTAGATCAACTCTGCGTTGTTCTGTGCATGCGCAAAAGGTTATCGGCACATCAGCTATTTTGAGGGGGTGTTGATTGAGTGGGTGTGCATTCTGCCTTAGTGCACTATGTGTAACCAAGACTATATGATAATGCCTGAGATAGGGTTCTTCTAGTGATGAAAATACTCTGCAATATTGAATGGCAATTTCCCACATTTTGACAACAGACATCACAACAGTCACATACGGTTCAAATGCTCATTAGGATCCAACATACAAGCAAGATCTGATTTTAGAAAGCATAAATGATGCCATGCCTATTTCTGGTTCTTCTCCACTAGAAATAAAGAAGTTCTCAACATGCAGGTTTGCTCACGTGTGCCCACAATGTAACCAAAAGCAGTAAAAGAGAGGGAGAAGAAGGCCCCTTACCATAGAGTCGCTCCAAATGACACGGCTGTTTCTTGAATTCCGTCTGCAATTTGTCAGCATCTTCTAAGATTTGTTTGTATTCAGGAGACATGAATGATGAATCAGTTTCATGAATCTGCAATTCCTGAACAATGGAATAGATTAGCAATGAGTGTTTGGTCTACATAAGAAAATAAAACCATTTACAGCAAAACATACTATAGTAGTTAGAAACATACATGTATTTCCAACATACCTTGAGTGCATCAATGAGTTGAACTTTTTTTGCCAGTAAAAGTTGATACTCTAATTTTGGATGAATCAGATTCAATGTGTGAGCAACAGAATCCTCATCAACTTCTGTAGAATTAAATGATAATTACAATAAAATAATAATAATTCTAGGCAAACACTACCATATGTGATGTCCATGCGGATTCCTTTGCGCGTTCCTTCTTTCGTTAAGACGTCCTTCAGAATGGAAATTGTCGATATATTATCAGAGCGAAACACAGCTTCTCCCCGCCTACAGTCAACAATTAAACTAATCAGTGAGCACTCTCTTCAAATACACACTTGTAAGAGCACTCCAGAAGTGTGTCAAGGAATGTGGACACGAACTGGAACTGCACACTGTCACCCGCAGGAGTTCTTTCTGGAAGTTCTGGCAGACAGAACCAAACCCACGAATGCATTTCGGCTAAACTGAAGTTGCCCACAATACGAAGGGTGTTATACGGACTGGAGAGTATATTCGACAGTTTTGTTGATTGTAATTCATCGTCAGTGGACAAACCGGTTGTCATCAGAAGTGTGAGATCTCTGGTGCAGGGAGAGCGGCCGGATGCGGTACTTGACCACTTGGCAGGTCTTGGGCTGCAAGCGGGGCGTCACGTATGCCTGCAGTGTGCCGTACTGTCCTTCGATCGAACGAATCTTCAGTTCGAGGCGAGTCGTGTTTGCTTGGCAACGATACGTGGCAAGTAGAAAATTTCCCTCCTGATTAAAAATTCCTCATGAATATTCATGATTTATTAAGAGAGAATAATCACCTCTGGATTACAAGCACTGAAGCTAACAACCGCTGAGTTTTTTTCCACGTCTAGTAAATCAATGGGTACATCACTCTGCAAAGAGATTTAAAATAAGTTAACATGAGCCTGGAGGGGAAGATTGAACTCTGACCTGTAGAAGCACGTTGTCGATGGCCATCTGGACCTCAAGGCTAAGCGTGTAGCTGGCGTCTTCCTGGTTCAGCACAAACTTGTGGTTAATGTTAAAATGAGGAACAGCAGAAATGGCCTTTTTATTCTGCGCTGTGACTTGATAATGCTCTCGCTCATTCAGAACTCTCTTCTGCATTTCTTCTATCTCTTTTCTATTAATACATTACGCTGTGATTTGATTGAGTGGTCGGTTGCACTTACTTCAGATTCCCGATCTTATTGTGCACAGATTGATCGACCTGTGCCTGAGTTCCAGCTCCAAGCGATTTATGCTGTGGCTCAGTGGTCAACGCCAAGACCCAACCTTTAATGCGTACACATTGAACTCATAATTTTATCTAATTAGTAATTGAATCAATACCTGCATACGTTGAGCATACAACTTCATCGTACCCTGGCGTTGACACGACTCCTCCACATATGGACGTGATGCTTTCACTGCATTGCTATCTCACAAAACAAACACGAATGCCTTCACAGATGCACACAGCGAGGGACTCACTTGAGATGCCCTCAGGGCAGGCTCATCTGATTCATCATAGCCATAGATCTCAACCAGACCATCGTCCCTTCCAACCAGCAGATCCAGAATGCCATCGGATGTGATGTCGTAATTATCAATGCACAGAACGCCTCCATTTCGCTTCTCATTCGGCACTTCCCAACGGTAATGGGGAGCTTCACTGAACGATCAGATTAATATTCAAACAGAATTTAGATCACAAAAATGACAATCAATAAACCTCAACTATCTGAATCACAGAACTCAGTTGATCTCAAAACATTTGTAATATTATCATTATCATTAATATTATCACAACCTTTGTAGACATATTCTCAAATTGAACGTAGTGTCGTAATCATATCAGATTATGTTTGGCGTTTCTTTTAAAGCAGGCAAGTTATCACCAGAGTCACCCACAAAATAAATGAATACAAGTTCCCTCATAAACACAGTGAACACCTTGGTTTTTTTATGGTTTGTTTCTCACCTGCTCGTTTGTACCAAACCTAGTTTGCCATCCGTGGTACCATAGACAATCTCATCACCATCCTCCCCTGGAGTTGGAGATATTAAAATGGTGAAAAATAACTATAACAAGTGCGTACCACCGTTGTTTCCATAGAGACACAAAGTTTGCGGAGGCCCGGGAACTTCAACTTCGTACAAGAGAGTGGAATCATGAAGAACGCGAATAACCCTGTCCTGACATGCGAGGACAGGGGTCACTGGCTGTGTGGGGTCAAGAGGGAGGCAGAGGACGTCGTTGATGGTGTCTCCGCACAGGTAGTAGTTCTGATCCTGGCAATCTCGGTAATGGTTATACACGTAATTTCCACAAAGGAACAAATCAGCGGCTTCAACATACCTAGAATTTAAGCATAAATTTACATATCATTATAATAAATTATACATACAAGTGTTGGATTGATTCTGTGAGGTTTGTGTTGAAATCAAGAAATTGTTTTCCCCTTTTAGAAAATCCCTTAACCAGAGATCCGGAAGTGATGAAGATGCGATCCTTGATGCCCCCAGTGGGTCCGCCCAGCTCTAGACGCAGGATCTTGGGTCCGGGTAACGTCTTGAACACATGCTGCAGAGTAATAGCGTGATTTAATGATTCTTTCTCTTGATATCTTGAGACTCACTTGAGCTTCACCGTTCTTCATTCCAAACACTTGCAGAACGCCATTGTGATCAGCTATGGCAATCTGTCAGAACCGAAGTAATAAACTCTAATTACAAGATAACAAATGAAATTATGAAATTCCATACAAGCACTGGGTAACTAATGGAGATGAATAACATTTTTAGCACACAATAGAAAAATAATACATAATGAAATATCTACAAGCACACGCGCACTAACAAATAAATTAAGCACGCAATTAATTGCATTCATCAAATCATAGAAAATCTAATAAATCAAAGAACCAATATTCCTAGATCGGAGTTTATTTTTAATTAATAAAAAACATTTACTTTGAAAGCCAGATTAACACTCAATTGAAAGGTTATTCTTCTTCTTGCTACATGAGTCAGTTGTGCTTCAACACTTCGTTATAACTATTCAGCTATTTTCTATTTGCAGATTGCTAAGAACATCCCATACGACAAACAGCATGAGTAGTAGTAGAAGCAGCATGCAGTCACATCCCAATCCAGCCATCAAAATCCACGCTCCAGTACTCTTTCCCCCTACTAAGTTGTCACTCTTTAACTCTGTTCCTCTCCTCCCAATTCGTTTTCTGCCTCTCCTTCAATCGTAGCCAGTGCCATGCTTCCTCTTCTCCTCTTCCAGGGTCCGCATGCTTTGATTGCCTGTCTTCTCGCCTCTTGCTTCTTTCTCTTCTCATCCCGGATCCTCTCTCACGTGAACGTTCTCCACTCTGTCCAACGTATCCTCAGTTCTCTTCTCCACAGTCACAGCATGAGTACTAGTAATTGAGTAGAATGCCATCCAAGGATAATTAAAGGGAGGTAGGAAATGTTCACTCGTTTTTAGAATAATAAGATTATGGTGATGGGCGTATTTCTATAGTGTACTCTTGTACTCCTAACCTCTTGAACAGCGGCAATCCCGCTTATTGGACAAGCATCCACAAACAGAGACAATACTTCACACGTTTGTAGCTATTTCTACTTGCCATTTGCACAGTTCTTGCATTTTGCAGCATATTTCAATACGGACTGGCTATAAGACCATGCAGTGGTAGCACTGCATATCATAGTTATGAGGTACAACTACAAAACTAACGGCATAACACAGCCAAGAGGGTAGTTAAGCAGGGCTAAGTTTTCTCACACACGAGGGCCACTGCCAAGGACTCTGAACGACATATCAATTGATACTCGACGACCCCTCTTTAGTCTATATAGTAATAGGCAGGAGAAAGTTGAGATGAAATAGAGGTTATAGCAAGTGAAATTAATTAAGAATTCATTTGGAGAGAAAGAGATGTCAAAGGAGAGATAGTTCAACACAACACACGCCAGTGAGCAGGAGTTACATTTTGTGAATTTGTGGACTTGCGGCTCACAGCAAACGTGTCGTTGTCAAACCCAGCAGGCTAAGTAAATAAAACGTGAACATTGCATTTTGTTTTTGAATATTTGTGATTATGTTTGCAGGATGTTCTTACCTGTTGAGCTGTTGATGGCTATGTGGATGAAATGAATAAATTTGCATAAATTTGCATAAATATAAATACCTAAGACAAAATACGGAGACTTCATATCACACATGCAGTATATTGTAAAGGGGGGAATTTCCGTGGGTCCATCCAATCCATAAATTTGCATTTTATAAACCGCTAAATTTCAACCCATGTAAAAATTACCCCCTCTAAGGTACATGCCAATTACAAAATAGATACGGATCATGCATGGAACAGAGGCCTTCAATGATCACCTTATTGGTCTGCTCTTTCTTGCCAGAAGGAGGAAGCAATCTCATGCTCTTCTCAGAAGTGATGCCCACCTGTGTAGAAAAAAAATATTAATTAAATTTAACCGCATCCTATATTGACTTGTTGATAATTGGTAATTTAGCTCTTTGACACCTTCAATTGATAGTAAAAAAATATTTTCCATAATACAAGAGACATGAATCAGAAATGTGTGACACACCTGAAGGTAGTCAACACGTGCGAGATTCAATTCCATCATCTTAACCAGATTTCACGAGGCACCTGAAAAACAGAATAATCATGAAACATATTAGCTATTTTCACATAAGTGAACTGATGGAAACAAAAAAAGCCCATGACGGACATTATTATTTGGGAAGCATTCCTTTTGCAGCAACTGTATACGCAATGCCGCATTACTCCGTTTACAGCAGCTAGGAGCTGTGCAAGAACAAGAAAAGAAAATTTACTAAATCCTAATGATTTTTCTGCGAGTTGAAGTGTTGAACGAATCAGCTGATAGCTCCAATCTTTAACAGTGACAATAAAGAAATTTTTATGTTTTATTTTTTGGTGGGTTTATTTAACCTTGGAATCCGGAAGCCTGACGGCTTATGTGGTCTGAGGAGGTAAGCAGGAGTTAAGTGCCTTACCCAAGGACACAAGGTTGGTGGCTGGCTTCGAACCTCCAGTGGCCAGCGCCAAGCCCGTTCAAAGCAAGCACGCTAACCACTCGGGCATCACCTCTCCAAATATGCTCGCTAGGCAGAAGACAGGCGTCCAAGAGACAAGTCATTACTGTATTCTTCCTCTATGGTAGTATAACTATAAGAACCTTAATGTATGGCTTCAGATGACAGTTCAATAATAAGATATGGCCGCTCAATTTCAGGTACTCTGATTGATGATTCATAATTTCATTCAATGCTTGGGAGTTAGGATTGGAGTAACATACTGCGACTGTTAAAGGTAATGAGGGATAAATCGGGGATGGTAACAGAGTGATGAGTGATGGGGTTTTACGGCTCCACCCAATCCGATCGGATGATACGAGCGCCAGAACAGAAGGCCCGGGACCGGGGTTTCCCCCTACTCTTATCAATAAATCCCAAGGGTTCTTTATCCTGCATACCACCATAGACAGTAGTACACAGCACCCGGCCTTGTTACGCAGTTGGGCAGCACTGCAGAGTCACGGAAGAATTACAATTATAACGGATTACAATTATAATTCACAATCATAACGCCCGTGGCCTCATCGGGTCTCAAACCCTCGACCTCGACCTCAGGGATGGTAATACTACTTATCTCCTCATGTAATTCATTTATACTGCATGACAATTATGATGTTATTATTAGCATTATGCTTCTGCAGTAAGCTGATTAGCGGAGTGTATATAATTTATATAATATATCGCTCAGCTACCCCTGGCGAACTACCAAACCTACATATATTATTATAATTTTAGAATGTGGAGATCACTGGCCCTGACTCAGAAGTTAGTGAGTTAGTCAGTCAATCACTGAGTTGGTCAATCAGTCGGTTACTGACTGACTCACTGACTGAGTGAGTCAATGAGTGAGGAGTGACTGACTGACTCAGTGACTGCCACCGGCTCGGGTCGCGGCTGTTAACTATCTAATGCACACCTAATGACCATGGTAACCATGGTTTTAAGCGATTAGTGAATGTAGAAAGGATATCCTGTGAGATATTATAAACATTAAAAATCCACTTCAAAGGCGCAAAACGAAGATTTACCTGCCCAAAATCTAGGAATGTTTACTGTCACTAATGAAATTCCCAAACTGCAACCGCTAGTGACTCAACGCGAACGAATACAATCACATGACGAAAAAAAAGTGCGTTATGGATTGTGACTTCTCAAGTTCAAGTCAGACTGCTAGAAGTATATAATAATAATATATTATTAATTTCTTATATTATAATATCGGGGATGGTCCATTGCATGGTTGTTCTGGATCTCCGTGCTCCTGAGGTACCACCTACTTAGCTCCTCATGCATTAGGCTGAATAATTAGCGGAAACTAGGCTACACGTACTCTAATTATACCTAAACACAATTATTATAATTATTAGATAATTACAATGTTCATTTCAACCAATCGAAACTAGTGTGCTTAGAAAAATTGATAAAGGGTAAATTAATTCAACTATAGAACAAGTACAGGTGTAGTCTGTACTAGTATAGTAGGCTACATCAATACATGTAAATCCCCCCGAATCCGAGCAGAGGAAGGCTCGAGGTAAATTAAAAGAACTCACAATATCTATATATTAAACATAAACATGTATCGTGTAAATAAGCGTGACCGTGCTAGGGCCTATTTCGCTATTCATACATTAGTACTCGAAGCAAGATTTTATTATTATTATTTTTTTTATTTTTTATTTTTTTTATTTTTTTTTATATTGAATACATGAGTACATGTCGTCCAAAAATAAACGTATATACAAGTATATATATATATATATTACAGATCACGATTCGCGAGAAAACGAAGCAAAATGCGAGCCCCAAATCAGACCCACACTTCCTAACGCGCCAAAGGTAGCCTTTGATTTTATCCATTCGTCCTCTTGATTATTCAAAGCATTGTTTCGGCGCAGCGAAAACTCTGAAATTATGCACAAATTAATAACCTTTTAAGAATAATGGGCCTGGCTTTATATTTTCTTTGTTTCCACATACATTATACTATAACTAGTCCATAGAAAACGAAGGAGGCCATATAATAGATATGGAGACGAACTTCTTCATATTATTGTACAAGACATCGCTCATGAAAAGTGGTCGAATTAGGCTATATGATAGTATATCCTTATGTATCCACCGCTGCCATAGATGATATAGCATCCTTTCCCATTCGTGCAATCGATTATCTCAGATCCCAGTTTTGGCTCAAATTTTTTCACAAATTATAGTAAGTAACCTTTCAACAAAAGTGGACCTTAAAGGGATGGGGAACTAAATTTTAAGTGATGTTCTATTGACTCATAGCACCAATTGATAGCATTCAGTGCCAAAAACACCATGCCTGGATGCAAGCGTAAGGAAATAATGCATTCCGAATATCGGGGTTAGCATTGCGCCTATGGGAGAATGGCTTCCATTGCGAAGTATAGGAGGCAAACGTCAGCTGATGGCTTGGTTTGGCTGATGGCTGATTGGTTCCGTTCCCCTCGTGAAGCTATCGATTTCAGCCAATCAGAGCAGAGCATCTTCGCCATAAAAGGACATCTTTGTTGTTTACGAAACGAAAGCGCATGCGTGGTGCACTCTGGCTGACCTTTTTACTGTTTCAGGATGAGAAACATGGTAGGTGTCCTAGAAAATCGCTTGTTAAAATAAGAAAAATAGCGAAAAATATTTTTTTTTCGCGCCTGACTGGTGGCAAAATGATTATTCTATCTATTTCCGAAAAGAAAATAAAAAAATATCCAAGGGTTTAGTCGCAGGACACGCTGATATGACGAGGCCCATTGTAACAGATGGGGAACTCGGTGTTTCATCACAGCTGCTGACGTCACGCCTAGTTAGCAATATATCGCCCGCGAAATCGTTAGCGATGATATTCCTTGTGTGGGCCAGGCATAGGAATCATTTATGGTGCATCAAATAACGACTCAAAGTCAATTTTTAACCAGTTCTCCCTCCCTTTAATTAGTTATACAGGTCGATACATCTTTTCGGTATTTTTAATCACATTATAGTATGAATTTTATGACCCGGTTGTAATAGGGAGTGTGGCTTTACCCGGGACAATATTATGGTAATTAGTCTTTCATAAAAGTCACGACGTCCCAGTCTGCAGCAGGTCAGAAGTTGATCGGCGCATTGACTCTGGGAAGTTTTGGAGATTCTGCCAACCTCTTCGTTAAAAATAGCTGAGCATAGGTTCACCACAAACGACATGGTGCTTCTTGGTAACCCAGTCAGATAACACAGTTCAATCAAAGATACTCCATTTAGGTGGATGCGTCATTTTCGCAAAAACACATAAGTCTAACGAGCAGACGACGGCAAAACCACCTCGGGGTCTTACACATTTCGCCAAAACCGCCAATACCGTCCGCGTAAATATCTTCGCGGAGAATAATTGGCGCGAAATACGCGAAACTCTATCACCATCGCGAATTTAATTCCTCGCGAATTTTAGTTTTGACACGGCAGGCCAAACTCCGAATGAGCTGTCTTAATTGCCAGCGGTCGCAATGCATACAAGCCACAGCGCTAATTGCCTATTTGTTTCTGCAGCTGCACAAGTCCTTGAAAGAAAATGTTCGAACCTTATTGGCCTTCCACCGTCTTGTTGAAATATATTACCCAGTAATTATAATACGCTGTTCACGTGTGATGTATTACAAAAACCGTCGATCGTGAACATTGTTATTCGTGAAATGCTAGCAAATAAGTCGATCGCCAATATTATTCCCCGCGAAGATATTTACGCGTATGGTATGTTCATTAGTGCCGTGCGCAAAAGAAACTTGCGTTATGATTTCCATTGTGTTATGGTGAACCTCCCACCAAATCGCTTCGGGAAATGGTCTGAACGAAATTGCATTTTTTTAGTATTCGCTGAGTTTAATGCCATACAGAGGCGTAGGAACGTTCCCAGACTTGGGGGGGGGGCCCAAATTGAAGGTAATGATAGGGGGACACCTGCGCCGCGAAGCGGCGCAGCCACACTAGGGGTTTCCGGGGGCATGCTCCCCCGGAAATTTTTTTTTATAAAGAGTGAAAAATCCATTTCCTGAGCACTTAATTACTAGAATTTAACACATTATCCTAGG
>KB299759.1:82964-95201 GCA_000328365.1 Capitella teleta
TTATTATTATTATTATTATTATTATTATTATTATTATTATTATTATTATTATTATTATTATTATTATTATTATTATTATTATTATTATTATTTATACTTTGAAGATCAAATGATGTTTAACACATTCTGTCGCAAGGGGAACTAACTCAGATTTTGCACAAATTATTGTAACCTTTCAACAAGTGGAACTAGCTCAGATGGTAGAGCGCTCGCTTAGCATGCGAGAGGTACAGGGATCGATGCCCCGGTTCTCCAATATACATTTCAATCATTCTTATCTGATTATTTGCAAAATTTGATTTTTGATATATCGGACCGATATTTAACATATTTTATAAGGGGAATATATAACACAAGAAATTTCAGTCCTTACATAATGGCTGATGAGAAAAATATGCTTGCGTTATTGAATCAATTGAGCAGAGATGCAGATTCCATACCTGATTGATGAAAGATACGATTTAGTCATATATAGTACGGAGTTGCTCCATAATAACTATTAATATAACTCTTGTCTTGTAGGCTGTTAGCTAGCCATGCGTCCATGCGTCCTGGGTCAGTTTTGCGAGGCCTCATTCTTTTCTTTCTTTTTTTCTCAATGGGACGCCTCAAATTCTATAGAAATGACGCCTCGATTTTCCTGCAGTGGACGGGCTGTGTTTTATTGTAGGACACTCACTGATTAGATGAATAACATGTTTTTAAAAACGCTAGAATTCTTATCTGGTTGTCGTCTTTTTAATCTCTATCCGTAATCGACTTTCGACCTTTGTAAGAGCAAACGAACAATTAGTTAATCTTAATTATTGGTCTTCAGACGACGTGTTAATGTTTTATGTAAATAACGGTGGACTTTCTGGCCATTGGGAAGTTGGGAACTCTTCAGTGATGTTATTCACGAAGAGAACTGGAATCTCTTTTGATTCACTTGTCTTGAGAATTATAGTAATTCGTTGAGTGTCTGTTATTTGTATATTATGATTGATTTTTTTCGATCCCATGTCGACCAAATTTCATTCGTTTGTGAATTAATTTTGTTATTTAAAAAGTACACCATGGCATGTGTAACTCTAGCATACGAACCAGAAGCAGACCTATCATCATAGATTAAAATTACTCGGTATTTTGTCTGTTGCATTCAGTTTTTATCATGTTTTATAACAAGATCTATAGTCGATTGTCAATTTTCATTCAAAACGCGATAAGACATTAATTGTATTGAGCCTCAAAATAAGCAATTTCAGAATTCAGCGCTGCTCGATAAAAACAAACTTTTAAATTTTTGGCCTAGATAAGTCGAAGGGCTTTCTTAAATTATTTGTGTGTGTGGGTGTAATGAATAGCACTTCGTGTAAAATATGTGATTAATCTCTATTCACTATAGTGTGGAGTTAAGTCTAGTTGGCGATCTTGGGGTTCATGCTCAGGCCTTCGATTTTCCATAACTTGATTTCTTTCTTTTCAATACCTTTTTCTTTCTCAAAATGACAGACGAGGCCGCCTCGTCTGCCTCATGGAGTCATGCCTGGCTACGGCCATGTCAGAACACAATCCATTCCGGCCACTTAAAATGCATCAAAATAGAATTAAATTAAAGGAGCTGATCGCAAGAGGCTATATATTTAAGCCTGAAGATCAGAAGAGGATCTGTAATTATAAGTACCTGACCTGTAAGATAACTATTAGAATCTTTCCCATTCGTATTATCAAAATTATGAGATTCACAGTTCGTACGTTTCGGAATTATCATGAGAATTTCATCCCCGGAACAAGAGTTACCAATTTAGAAATGACGTGACCGAAATCGAAGTTGGTTACAATGGAGCCAATGGAAGACGCATATCCACCTTAATCATAAGTTAATGGAAAAGGAGTATAATTATTTTGTTCAATCATCGAGATTCATTCATTTCTAAGATAAATTGACTATCTGTATCAGAGACCGTCCAGACAGTGGCCGTGTCAAGTTTCTCTCTTCCTCGTTTTATAGCCACTACTTTATCGAAATCCTTCTTTATCGAAATCCCGCCTTGTGAGATTACGTCATTGCCCGATTTCAGTCACACAAGCGCTCACGATCCGGACAAACGTATGAATAGCACGGGAAACTATACGTACGAATAACCAGAGCTTTTTCGAAATTTTACATGTGGTGTCTAGCGAAGGACTGTGGTACCTCTATATATCCTAATAATCCACTTCCTGTTGTCAATCGGTCTCCAAAATAATAATTTTGTTTGTTTGATTTTTCTAATCATAGTACTAAAAGAATCGAATCAAATCAGTTTTTATAGTCGTTATCATTACGCAATTAGCATTCAATTATGGGAAGTCAGGCTGAGACTAAGGAGGAGAGGATTGAAGGGAACATCTTTAAGCTGGACTTCAAGACCTTCGGGAGGGTGACGGTGTCGCTGCCCGCCTTCTCTCTACTCTTCTGCTTACTCTCCGCTCTGATCTTCCAGTACGACCAGGTCAACGACACACAATGCAACGTAAGCACCATGTTCCTTCATCTTAATCGTATAACTACTGGATGGTTTGCTTAAGTGCTATAAGCCTCAGCTGTAAGCAGCTGCTTGACAGCTAAGGGGCGGGGTCTGATCACTGATATTTGCTGTTATAAATTATTTCAATAATTGTAGTTTGGTTATGATTTTTCAGGTTATATTCCTTGCTTGTACAGGTGCTAGGCCTATCTAATGCCGCATACATATTGGGCATATGGTCTACCATATAAAGCTAGTCTATCCTCATGAATTTGAAAAATCGCCTTTCAGCAACAATAATATTACAACAGCCTAACCAATTTTCATATGAATACATCACAAAACATCCATTCTAATCATATCTCACCTTAATATCTGTTGTATGACGCCAACCTAACGCCGGCCTGATTCTGCGAAAGGTGCAAAATTTTAATCCTAGCGTCGCAGATGTTTACATTGCCCAACGTTCGCAGCTGCCGACATCTGTCTTAGTAAAGGTAAGATGCTGGTGATATGAAATGAGTTCAGCAGTAAATCTAAAACTGGTTGTTGTGACCCCTTGCAAAATTTCAGGATACAGCATGGATGCTGTTATATTGTCCGGATTTTTTGCGTGAAAATTAGATCTCCCCGTAAGATATCCCGGGCATCTAAAATGATAATTAGTGTGGACTCATTTTGGGCCTGATACGGTAGGGCGGATCCACGGCCGATTGAGATTGGCCATAGTATAGGGCTTTACAGGCGCAAGCATTGTGGATTTCAGTTTCATGCCTGGGTCTAGTTCCTCAAGCAGCAGCATGGTGTCAGTAATCACTATGTAGTAGTGTTTGCCAAACTGAATTATGAATATGATGAATATGCGTGTGCTGACTTTCAACTATCTTTCAGGTGTACAACTTTTTTCCGTCCATCAGCGCTGTGACAGGGATTGCTCCCCAGCGCTACGTATGGAGGATCTGCATAGCGTTACACAGCACGCCACGCTTTGCCATTGGTGCTATGTACTACAATTACTTTACATCGCGCCTTCACCTCATTGAACCCTCGCAGCAGTCCTTATTCAAAAGGCTCGCAAGTTTTGCTTTCTGGACGTACACAGTAGAGAACATTTGCCTCGTCCTGGTGGCATACATCTCAAATGTTGAGAACTATTGTAAGTTGATGGCTGTGCTTTTTATGCTTTGTAATTGTGCTTCTTTTCAGCGCTCCATGAAAAGATCTTTGTTATCTTTATGATAACGTCATGTTTTCATCAATTTTTTCACATCATCCTCTTCACATGGTGTCACCCGGAAATTGAGAAAGTCCCTCATGTGAGTTGTTGCTTACTACCTCCGCTTAATTTAGTTTAATCCTATTTCAGTTGAAGAAGTCGCTGAACTACAAACGCATATGTTTTGTCATTATTATGATGTTCACGGCAGGGTTGCTATATTGCTTTGCTCGTCATCGCTGGTATTGTGAACCCGGAGGTACTATTCGTGATCGCAATGATCTGCTCATTTTATAACCCTGTTTTTCCTTTTCTTTTTCAGTTTTCAGTATTTTCTCCATCTGCGAATACGGAATTGCTTTTACCAACATTGCATTTCATTATACTGCAAGTATTGAGTTTGCTGGGTTCTACTGGTATGCTGGCCTTCCAAGTTCAAAGGTCAAAATCACAAACGGAATCCAACCAGCAAATAATAATCATAGTAAACATGAATAACAGTCAGTCTCTTGTAATATGCTTGTGTATCTACCTCCGGATCATCCCATCAGCTGACCCCCTTGGAACCTTCTCCCTCTACCCTCTCCTGCAACCACAAAAGCCTTGTTTGGTATCCAGGTTATTAATCTTTTTATCGTCGGTTTTCATCTGCTGTTATATCATCACAAATCAGTGTTCACATTTTATCTATGTTGTGAGTGACATATTCTTCCCTGCTTTGATCTTTGAACCTTGTTAAAGCAAAGTAGCAATTAGCAAATGTTGTGATTTATTGCTCACTCCTGCCTCGCACCCTGCAAAGAACCGTCAAATCATTTTATCATGTTCATACCAAACAAATATCTTTCTTTAGTTTGAATCGAAGTCAGAATTGTTTTTGTATATTACTTTTGATACTTTTACTGAAATAATTGTAACCGTTTTTGAATTTTTAAGCAAATTGAAAAAAAACCCTGTTTAATAGTTTTATAAATCTACATGTGTTATTTATGATATAGTTTCCTCTATACAGGCACTCATCTCCCGCATTCCAAGCCTTTATGATGTAACTAGGTCACTATTCGACCTGATTATTATAATTTATATCTCTCTTTTCTCATAGTTTAATGAAGGTTTTCAATTCTTAATCAGTACTTATCAGCTCAACAACACCTTAATTATATTTCACAATCACTACAATTTTGCTCTTTACAAGTTTATAGACTTAATAATCTGTGTTCTCTATTCTGATCCTCCCTCTCTTGTTTTGATCTCTCTTTATTTCTAATCTTATTTCTTATATCTTATATTTGATTTCTTTGTCTAGTCTTTTCTTGCCTTGGTTTGATGGAATTTATTATCATATACTGTACTCTAACCTGTTAGTTGAATGGCATTTTGTTGTTTTTTATTTGTCGTATATAAAACTTATAACATTCAGAAATATGTTTTCAGTGTCTTATTGTGAATTTGAAGTTGAACCCATTCATCATACCATTGTTTCCATTTAAACACATAAACTTCTTGCATTTTATTGAAGGGAAATTGATGTGTTTTTTGTGTGTGAATAAGACTTTTGGAATTTTTGTGTTTGTACTGATATTTAGAATGTTGATCTGGGAAATGAACATTGAACATACACACTTTTGTGTTAGTGTCAAATAAATTGTTATTTGAACTCATTTGATTCATGTATGTGTACATAATGTACATTTTTGCATAGGTTACGGCATAAGCCTCACACCTAACTCATTCGGCTAGACCGCCCCGACTACAATCCAATGCGGTCACAATGCATGCCATTGTATTTAGCAAGTATACAGGATTAAGAACCCTTGGGATTTATCAGGGTGACTGATCTAATAGATTTCTGCTCTGCAGCAATATTACATGGAATATTCAGGCTGCCAGGATACGAGTAATTTATGACATTTGCAACATTGGAAACCCTGTGAGTGTACATCAATTAATACAAGGCAAAAATTAAGATTTAACAATGAACGCTGAAAGCAGAAACAATATATTTTTATTGATGAATATTTTTTACAGAGAAAAGTAGTCGATTGATTACTCATGCATCTAACGAGCCAACCTTCTTTTGTTAAAAGAAACCAAAACAGGTACAGAAATAAAAATGAAAGATTTTAGCAAATTTTGTAGAATTTAATTGTAATACAGATTTTTTGAGATCATTTAAACGGAACTCATGTTATTGTCAGCATACCATTTTCTCATCAAAGCAGAATTATTTATAACAGAATATTTGTTTGTACAATTTTAAAGGTTAAAATATTATATTGCCCCGTTCCAACAGATGCTAACAACATTTGAGATGATTCAACAATTGCATAGCGTTGGAAACATCAACAGGACGAAAAGAACCACAAAAACGGGAGAGAAGAAAAATTTACGAGAAGTCAGAAGTCTCGCAAAACACTCATTATGCAGAATAAATAAATTTTGATGTTTTCTTTTGAGAGATCTTCTACGCATCCGCAGCCACTTTAATAGAGTTCACAAAATCGTCAAAGTCTTTCGCGTGAGTTTCAAACTCCGCCAGTTGCTGGGTGATGCAGTTTAGCGTATCTTGCACGGACGATTTATCCGAGAGCATTGAGAGCGGTGGCGCCCCCTGGCATTCCCGGTAGAAGCCGTTCAGCTCTGAGGCACCCTCCGTGCCAGCGAAAGGTGTTTTCTGCAAAAGTGATCAAGAGCTTAATAGGGAGAAAAATAACAGAAGAGAAACGTACGAGTTGAATCATAACATAGTCGTCTGTGGTGTCACAGTTGGTGTTGGGAGCAGTCGGTTTGCTCTCCGTGGTCATTGGCTGTGACCCACTGCGTTGGTCATCATTGGCGTTCAACCGGTCGCCCTGCACCAGCAGCTTCATGAAGGGCACGTCGTCACTGGAGTCATCTTCACTCCACGTCGGATGTTCCTGGTGAGGAGCAAAAGCTCCGTACCGAACACGATTCGCCAGATCCCCACTGCGATACGCTCAATAGAGGGTTGACATGGTATGCTTAGAATACCAACTTGGAAAATGAGTTCTGTCCACAGCAGCAGTGCTCAACGCATTCACAAGGGTCAGGCGGGTCAGCCGCGAAGATCAACCCCTCATCGCCAGAGAGTCTGCGTAAATAAACATTATCAGGATGTCACAAATGAAAAGATAAGTACCTTCTGTGTCGCTCCTTCAGCATGCAAGGAATCGGCATTTCATGCTGCTTCTTCCTGGGGCTTCCCTCCATGAAATGATCGTCTTTCAGCTCAAACGGCATTTCACGGTGAAGCGACGTTTGTGGGGACATCAGCATTTTCGTTCTGTACGCGACCGAGAGAACGATGGTTCCGGTGGGAGTGGGCACGGAGCCCACACGCGTCTTCTGGTGACCCACACCCAGGTGGAATTGTGGCTCTCCCGTATAAATCCGGTAACAGACCACAAATGTTTCCGAGCCCTGCTTCCTCGAAAGGCGATAAGCAGGCACAACCCTGGTGGCACAAATGAGTGACTTGAGGAGGGTCCCCATGCGGTTGTAGACGGTGTAAGACACACGGGCAGATGGATCGATGGTATCGGTTAGCGTCATCCACCACGTTTCAAGAATCATGCTCTCGCCCTCAACGGTGTGTAATGAAATCTCTATGCAGATATTCTGTCCCACATTCAGGCTTCCACCAACAAGTCCCGCAAACACTTTCTTGGTTTCATTCAGTACCTCGGGAATATCGTTAATATCCAGGTTAAACTGCAAGTACAAAAAGTCAACGAGTGCTTTAAATTACACGATTCACAAACAAACCCAATCAGAAGAAGAGGAGAAAGGAGAAGACAGCGTTTGCATCTTCTCTCCCAGTCGACCCTGGACGATGACCTGAATGCACTTGTACACCAAGTACTTGGTGAACTTCTCAAGGTCTTTCCGGTCTTGGACGGTGAGCCGAGATGCCGTGGACGCCATGGTAGAACTGATGAGAAAGATGCTTTCATGAGTATCATTCACTTCGTTGGAATTGATTAAACAAACTGATAGCTGAAGACTTAGAATACCACTGGAAATTCAACTTTTCTGACACATTATTAAGATTCATATTCATGCAGCATTTGATAGGCCAAGATCATAGCATGCATTCATGAATAAGTTCCTGTCAGGCTGTCCTACCCTGTTATTGTTTACTATTGACAAATTAATAAGAGTCCTAGATTTGCAGATGCAGACGGTTCATGTCAGAGATGACCAGCACGCCCAGATCCAGGGACAATGAACAGTGATGACCGCCAAACAGAGAGTAAGCTGCCTACTGTGAGAAGGGGGTGTGTCTCGCTTTTGTTATTGAATTGAATAATAAATTGGCATTCTCTTCCTGAGTCCCCGAGGTGACACTAATACTGAAATTCAGTAAATAGACACACATATCGGTACTGGAAGACGCAATCAATAACAACCGTGAAAATAAGGTTGAAAATCTAACAATCTGAGGGAGGTCAGCGGAGTTCATGGTCCAACCACGTCGAAGTAAACATCTGATTGCGGAACAGACAAAAACAAAAACTGCGACCCAAAAAAACCTATATGTTACGCCACTTACTGAATTCAGATATCAATATATAGAAATTATAATATTCAGGGATAAACAGACGATCCAATGGCTACTAATATCAATGCAATTTACTCCGCGAAAGGGAAAGTAAACACGATTTAATGTGAACAGCTCGATGGGCTTCAGCGCCAGCGGAGGCCATGTTGTTGACGAAATGTGACGATAGAGGTACTGCCACGATGTCTCTAGACGATACATTATAATCCGATCAAACAAATTACATTATAATATTATATTATTATGTACTATAAAGTATGTAATGGATGAAATTTCCACGGGATTACAATTCCGCGGCATTGAAAATCCACCTTATTTCCTCGGGCTTTATTTCCGTACTCATAATTCAAGAAAAAATGTCCGTATAAATCTCTATAATTATATTAGAGTTGTCCGCGTAATCGCTGAACTCCCGACACCAGATCTAATCACCATGGTTACCCTTCTGGTCGAATAAAGCCATGCACGCATTCTTTATAATACAGTGTAATTCATAAGTCTATCAACGAATGAATTAAATTAATTAATTTGAAATTTGCGTATTTAGAGTTATGGAAATGCAATTGTCTGAAATCGAGCTACGTATTTCAAAATAATTATCATTCATAGCTAGAGGATTCATTTATTACAACCAGTACCTGCATTTAGTTGACCATTTCATTGTGAATATTAACCAAATACGAAATTAACGACGCCTGAGGATAGCACATTCATGGTTGAGCCTAATTATTAGAACAGCAGAAGCTATATAAACAATTAAGCATATTATGTACGCAATCAATAACAACCGTGAAAATAAGGTTGAAGGTTACAAGGTTACAAGGTTACAAGGCTGGAAGTTTGGAGAGTGAGCTGCAAAGGAAAGAGTGAGCTGCAAAGGAAAAATCTCAAAGAGGAGGTTTTGAGAGGATCCAAGGATACATTTGTGATATACTCCGAAGATAAGGATTCAGAGAGTGCCATGAGAGTGCCCTGAGGGGTGCTTTGAAGCCTATCACTGCCTAGGAAGGCAAATATTTGGCCATCAAAGTTGGCAGATGAATTTTCAATTCACAGGAAGTGAGACCATTTTGATTTGAGCTTTGTTTACATCTGAATTCCTAGAAATAACTTGAGTAGATCACATCTGGAAAGTTCTCTGTACATGGAAATAAACCAGAGTGGGACAGTCAAGTCAACAGTTAAATAGTAAATTGAAATTATTCTAATTAATTAATTGAATTAATTGATCAGAAAAAAAATGTCTTTGCTGATGAAGAAAATCAGGCAGCGAAGTGGTAAAGGAAGTGGTGATGATCATGAGAAACAGGACAATGAGAGTGGCCCTGTGGCAAAAACAAGCAGCAAACCTGGTTCTGGGAGACCAAAGAAGGGTTAAAGGAGCAGTGCATCAGCCGGACAGGGACTCGAGGAAGATGAGGAGGAGGAGACTGAAGCATGGAGATGCCAGGTGTGTGACATTTCCTTTCAAAATGATGATGATGACAAGATATTAGAGTGCGAATCATGCTTAGCATATTTCTGCACAACATGCTTAGGTATGCCAGATAATGTCTATGACTACATTTCAAACTCAAAGAACAGGGGTTTTTGGTGCTGTGAAACTTGCTGCCCAAATGTGAGAGCTGCAATTAAAAGTGGAAAGAAAGGGACCAAAGGAAAAGGAAGCGGCAAAGGAAAAGAGGCTCAGGAAGTGCAAGAAACAGTGAGAGAAATGAAGAAATTCATGGAGGATTTTGAAACTAAAATGGTCGCAAAGATTGAGTTTGCTGTGGAAAAGGCTATAACGGAGACTGGTAGAAAACAAATTCTGGGCGAAGGAGTTCTTGAAGACGAGTGTATCACAATGGCCAAGGTAGTGGCAGGCGTAAGCCCTCAAAGTGCAGCAGGACCTTCCGTCAAAGAACCACCCAAAAAGAATATCCCAAGCATGAAAAACATCCTTCGTGAGGCTATGCAAGAACAGGAGAAAGATGCCATGAGAAAAAGAAATGTCATCATACACGGACTGCCAGAAAAGAAGACCAACAACAGAGAGGAGAGAAAGAAAGAAAATGAGCATCACATCGAGAGGATTATGGACGCATTGGAACTGAAACTAGAAATTGAAAACTTCTACCGACTGGGAAAATTACCCAATGAAGACGCCGACAGGGAACATACTATTAGCAGACCCCTGAAGTTGTGTTTCAATAGTGAAGATAGGGTGAAGATGTTCATGGGGAGGCTGAACAAACTAAGTGAGGCAGAGGAAGATATCAAACGAATTAGAGTTCAACACGACATGAATTTACAAGAAAAAACAGAGATTAGAAAACTGGTACAGGAAGCAAAAAACTTAACATTAACAGAGAGTGGAGACTTTATACACATCGTGAGAGGAAAAAAGATAATCAGAGTGAAAGCCAGAAAGAACGGTCAGAGCAGGAGAGAGACCCAAGAGGACTCAACATCTGGATCACGAACATAGACACCCTTACAATAGCAAAGTTTAATGAATTAAAAACCATAATAAAGGAATCACCACCGGATATCATAGCCCTACAAGAAGTTAAACCGAAAAACGCACGTACAAACTGGGAGGCAAAGAATTATATAATACCAGGATACAATATAGAGAAAGGATAAGAGAAGATGGAAGAGGAATGATGATGTACATTAAAGACCACATAGATTATACGATGCTGGATATTGGGGAGGACACCTGCGAAGTACAGGCAGCAAGACTTTTGATGGAACAAGGTCAAGCGACAATCTTTGCATCAGTACACAGAAGTCCCAACTCAAGTAAAGAAAATTCGGACAACATTAACGCATTCATTCGAAATTTCAGCAACAAAAGGGCTTACACTCTAATTGCGGGAGACTTTAACTACCCTACTATTGGATGGAAAACTATGACAGGAAGAACTGAAGCAGATATCGAATTCATTGAGGCTTTAAGAGATGGATTCCTGATACAGCACGTGGATCGCCCAACAAGAGGAAGAGGCAGCAACAACCCCTCCCTCCTTGATCTAGTATTAACAAAGGAGCACACAGCAACCCCAACAGTTGAGTACCACCAGCCGTTAGGTAAAAGTGACCATAGCATTCTGGACATCAGGATAGAAATGAAGCAATCTGAAACATTCATAAAAACAATACCAAATTACAACCGAGGAAATTTCGACAGGATGAGAAGGGTACTGAGTGACGTTGACTGGGAGGAAGGACTGGGAAGAGAAGAAACTACGCAAAAGAAGTGGGAACTTTTTCACAAAACAATCACCAATGCAGTAAATAGATGTGTACCGAAGATTAAGATTAAAAGGAAAGTACTTAAAAATATACCCGTTGACAATAAAACTTTAACCAAAATTAGAAGAAAAAAGAGATTATGGAAACAATACCTTGAGACTGGAAATCAAACCATCTACCACGATTACTGCAGAACAAGAAACCAAGTTCGACAGCTGACAAGGAAGAACATGAGAGAGCTGGAGTAGAACATTGCCAAAGAAGCTAAAACAAACCCCAAAAAATTTTGGGCGAACGCAAATCAAAAAACTAAATACAGAGAAACGATCCCACAACTTTTGAAAACAGGTAACCCCAATGATGGCATGCTGACCGAAAATAACCAAGAGAAAGCTTAGACTTTAGCCACATTCTTCAACTCTGTGTTCTCTGAAAAGCCTAACGATCACTGGAATCTTTCACCATCATCATATCCTACAATAGAGCAAGATCTCATCATCACAGAAGCCTCAATTCTACATCACCTATCCAAGTTAAAGAAAACAAAATCGCCAGGACCAGATGGAATTCACCCGAGAATATTAATTGAGATAAAAGAAATAATAGCTAAATCACTTAGTATCATATATCAACATTCCTTGGACCAAGGGCAGTTGCCAGACACATGGAAAACAGCCAACATTACAGCCATCCACAAAAAGGGAGATAAG